>DWPV01002835.1:0-16383 GCA_018251915.1 Urbanus proteus proteus
GTAATTGAAATGTCAAACTCTAAAAGCGCGCTTAAATTTGGCGCCACTCTCCTCACCGCACCACTTCTCACCGCTCCTTCACCGCGCCACAGATTAAAAATATTAACTCGTCTATACACCGTTACATAATGATATATCTGAAGTTAGAAAACATTGTAATTTAAAACAGTTTGTTTGTTCTGGCTTGAAGGGTTTGGTAAGGAGACACATACTTATCCAAAGCCTTCTCACTTAGACCTAGTTCTCACTTAGTCACCACATCGATACAGGGTTGGATACCTCAGGTTGCATCAATCATTGGTATCCATGGGCAGAAGTTGTCCCTTACCACCCGACGGACTGCATGTTTATTTGTTACTTTTCTTTTATAAACACTTTCAACACTAGGATTTTCTTCTGTGTTGTGGATGGACACTCACGTACGAATACACAAACACCCAGACCCAAAACAGAAATCGAAATTCACCATTCAGATATTTGTCTGGCTGGGAATCGAACCCGGACCTACTGCGTGTCAGACCGGTATGATGACCGCTCCGCCATAAAAAAACAGTCATTTAATGTCATCTTTCTTTTTTTTCACCAGGCAAACAGCTCGTCCGCTACAGCATTGTATCTGGTGACGTTGACCACAAGTTCACCATCGAGACGCACACTGGAGCCATCAGAACCTCAGGACAGCTGGACAGGGAGACCTCTGCGTCATACCTGCTCAACGTCAGAGCCGCCAATGGAAACCCGAGCAGCTATGATCAGACTCAAGTAAGTCACGCTCATAAATTATTTGAGAGAATTCTTGTTTTTACTAACAAGTACCTGTCTATCAAACTAAAATACATCAATAATTAATCTTAGAAAATATTAGTTCGATACTAATTTATTTCTTAAGATAATAATTAAATTTAAAGTCTATATAAATACGAGATATGCGTACACACGTCTCATTTGTGTTTCTTAGTCAAACACATGTAATTGGCCCTATGTTTAATGAAGGTTCTATTACTTCACTCCAGCTTACTTACCGTTTGTTAGTAATCTTAGATTACATATAAGTACTTAAATACTATCGTTCGAATTAACGTATATAAAATAAATGAAATGAAAAGAACAAGCGATTAGCAGTGTTGAGTTTTTAAAATTATTAGCTTTCCAATGTTTAATCACTGTAATAAACTAGAGGCCACTAAACTAGAAGAACCTATATAAGTCATATTAGTCAGTCAGTTAAGTCATGTAAGATTACGAGCATTAACAAAATAATCTTATCCCCAGGTCCAAATCACACTAGAAGACGTGAACGACAACGCACCAGAGTTCGGTACATCATCTGTACGGGTGTCCGTAGCGGAGTCGGCTGCTATCGGTTCCGTGGTGTACGCTGCGAGGGCCACTGACGAGGATGATGGGAAGAACGGTCAGATCGCCTACCACCTGGTGTCGGCTACCGGACCACCGAACACATTCGCTGTGAACGCTCAACATGGACTTGTTACGCTGTTGAGGTAAGTTGATATTAATCATGATTTAGTATAAATGGAAGGACATATTGAAAGTAAATGTGGATTGATTTCGTTCCTTATAATCTTACATAGTGCAAAGAAAATAAGTATTTCTATTGTACATACAGAAAGAAACGTAATAATATAAACGTATAATAAACGTGTAATAAAGTATAATCTGTTGGTGATAGATTTGAAGATGATAACGTACAATAAACGTATGTAAAAATAACATTTTAACAAAAAAAGTTGTTTATATTTAATCAAGTAACCCCGAAAAATATGATAATAATAATGTTCCAGATGGTGTCTATACGTCGTTGATAGATATGAGACACAAATGCAAATCAAACATCACATTAAACGCAATAAAGGAAAAAAACGAATGATAATATCTTAGTTAAGCGTTTTATGGCTTAATAAGGAAACTTTGAATATAAATCTAATGATGATGTGTTTGTCCACAGGCCTTTGGATTACGAGAATCTTGTACGCCACACCCTGATCATCTCTGCCAAGGATGGTGGTTCACCACCGCTCAGCGCCAACCTGACTCTCGCTGTAGATGTGCAAGATGTTAATGATAACACGCCTGTGTTCGAACATGATACATACAGCGCTAATGTGTTGGAATCAGAAGCTGTGAAAACGAAGGTAATTACTACTTAACTACTTACTTTATAAAGCTTACTTAATTACTTACTTTATAAAGCTATATGAAAACTGTATCACTATTTTTGGTAGCATATATTAGTCCCTGTCAGGATAATATATCTATGGTTCCCTTAAATTATTTCAATTCCATTAGACGCACAAGTTTCATGTTTCGAAATTATTAACCATATACTCATTAAATACACAAAACTTATACAAACATTCGTTTATATATCTACTGTCTATATTTACATCTTCTCTAGGTGTATTTGATAAAAACTGTATTATTATTCAGGAATTCAAATAAATAAAAATTAGACGTGAAAACTATTATTTTCTACAATTCGATTAATATTTTTGAGAATCATGGTATTTTACTTTTGATTAATTTTAGATTACAATTCAGTACTTTATGAGCTATAATTTTATTTTTGAATCATTTAATGCTTCCATCTGCGTATATTGAAAAACCAGTTAAGTTTTTTAGTTCCATAAATAACGCAGATATGTGTAATTTTATTATAAATACTGCGATTGATTTTATGACATAAATATCTGATTCCCGTATAAATGGAAATAAGACATTTCAACGAAAATCAATAAGCCAATACGTCCATAATTTTCCAATTTTTTGTGATAATTGGCTTTTTTAATAATTCGGCAAATGGTCATATTATTTCGATATACATACTGAATATTATACGTATCGCTTATAAGTAGCACTTTATTTTGCAGATTTTGGAAATCCAAGCCATTGACAAAGACACGGGTAACAATGCGCGCATAACTTATCGCATTGTCTCCGAGAACAACACAAATGAAGAGCATTTTAAAGTGCAGCCGACCACTGGCTGGGTTTACTTAGCGAAGCCACTCGACAGAGAGACGATAGCTAAACACAAGATGACTATAATAGCCACTGATAATGGCATCCCGCCTCTATCTGCGACAGCTAGTCTCATTGTCAACGTGGTGGATGCAAATGATAATGATCCAGTATTCTCAAAAACAACCTACGAGTTTCAAGTTGAAGAAAACCAAAAGGCAGGCGCGTTTGTCGGGAAAATCGCAGCGACCGACGCGGATTTGGGCGACAATTCCATTCTAAGATACAGCCTATTTCCATCCAATACCAGTTTCATCGTGAATCCGGTTACAGGTAAGTGCTGATTATTATCGCGGCTTGTAATATTTGTAGTTACTCAACCAGGAAATAAATAATATTCTCTTCGTGGAAAGCTTGAATCTCGTCGCACCTAGGACCAGAACAGGCTTAGAACCTAGTTGAAGGAATATAAATAATATGACGGATCGGTGAAATCGAATGTAATAAACCTGAGCGTTGAATCTGTTTTAATACTCTTGCAACTAAAATATCGCGAGCAAATCATAAATCTCAGGACAATCGATTTCCAAAACATTTAGCGTCGTAATAATATACTTTGAGAGAGAAAAGAATTGACAATAGTAACATAAAATCGTCGCTTGCATTGTTTCGTTCAAGGCGCACAACAATGTGGTTAACTTAATAGCATGCATTTTACCGGCTTATAACAATGCAATTTTACCGTAATGCAAACGACCCGAGAATCCCTACTACTATTTGATTAGTCAAGAATTATCCAACCACCCAGCCACTCAGCATTGTTTAGTTTGTCGGTGCCTTTGAAAGCTAAAACCCAAAGTGTGTTGTGACTTAAGACTCATCGACTGAGCAAATAGTTTGTGTAAACAGGACCGCATTAATACCTGCATAATTTAAAGAAATAGGGAGCAGTCTCGAGTACTTGTTTGCTGTCTTTCTTCCCATGAATACAGTTTTAGATTACAGTTTAATATGTATTCTTATGGGTATTTACACAATAATCGAACAATCAAACGCTTTTAACACAGATATTTTATTTTGTTATAAAATCTATAAATTTCTTAAATTATGTGGAGTAGTTTAAGGATAGTATGTAACGCGTTGGATCAATCAAATCTTTTAAAGAATCAGAATTCGAAAAGGGAGTAATATATTATATTTTGCAATCAATTATATAATGAATGACAGTAAACGTTGCCCGAAAAGTCTCACTGATTGATTTGACATTCTTATAAGAAAAGTAATGAACCTCCAATTATACAAAGATAATAACGTGCCTCCGTTCATGTTTATACACTTTTATGATAAATAACTTTCTCATATCCATATCAAAACCTTTAATAATAGATATGATTAAACATTTATTTAATAATACAATCTTTGTTACAATATATTCCAAGCGAGCAACCATTTCCGCTTTACATTCAATGTTTGCCCTTTGCGATCCTTATAGGAGGCTCAGTCCAGATATTTTAGAATTATAAATGGTTTTACTAAATAGGAGAAAAGGTAGTCGAATTCGTGACTCTAAACATGGATAACCGTGAACTCTCGACCAATTTCGATCATAGCGATCTTAATCTTCGAAATCGTGTGAGTTTTTCGCTTCTTGATATGGTCCAATAAAAAGCTCTTGCATCGTTATCGCCTCGTAACTGACTGATGAATGGCGTACCGTTTCATCTCAATTCGGCTTATCAGAGATCAACACCCCGAGAGCTAGTTAGCGCATCTTTAGCAAACCAACCCCAGGATGCAAAATTCGTAAATCATTCACGACAACTGTATGCAGGCCGCTTCGCTGATAGGGAATTCAGATTTCAACAGGTGGTTACGTTTTTGGAGGGCGATACCCAACCGCTTATGTCCATAATCGTTCTCGACCCTTCGTTTTATTCGTCGGCGCCTCAAAGACTATTTGATGCCGAATCGAGAAAACCCGAATCAGTCTCGGTCGCCTGACAATTATTGCCGCGAAAGCTGTATATTTGTGAAAAACTTGCTTTATCAGATCACAATAAAATCAAAACCTCTTATTAGTTCTGGCTTTTCATATAAACATTCAAACGTGAAACCGTCTATGACGAGGCTGTAGAAGACGTAATTATTTCTGCCATATAACATCACTTAATCCTGTCCTATTTTGCTAAGTAAAGCAAACATGCTTACTGTTACAGTACAACGCGTAGATCGATTTAGCAAAAACCAAAGACTTTGATATGGTTTTATTTGGTTGTAGATGTCTATAGATTACTGTAAACATTTACATTCCAGGTTTTTATAAACCAATTGTAACCAACTCCATAGAGAGTGGTGATTCTACCCATCAACTGCTTCATGCTAGAAATAGACATAACCTTCGCGGTGAAACTGCTTATAAACTTATAGATTAGCTTCTGCAACACGTACTAAGTTACTCTCGCTACTTGTTACATTTCTGATGATTGTATTACATTGAATGGAAGTAGTGTTATCTGGTTTCAGGGAAGATCGGATTAATTCTATTCTCACAGAAGTCGCGACAAACAGAGATCACCCCGGGAGGCTGGACGATGAATTTACGCGCGTCAATAGCAAGTTATAAACGTCGTCGCGCGCGCACGCGTCCTGACCCACCATTAACTATTATTAAAATATTGCTGTGTAGCAGCCTCGCCATTCTCTCCCATGTTTTATTACCAGACGGAGCAGGACCAGATAATGTCGTCGGCTATTTAATGCTCATATGTTACAAATGTACGTGTAGGACGCTGCGGCCCTACAACTCGTTTCGTTGACGGATACCTTTTATTTTCATCTGTTCGCAAATGAATTATAGGTGTAAAATATAGCCGGAATCCGAGCCGAGATTGACTATAAATAAATTCTAATTGTATATCCTTGGTGTTGATAGTGGAATGTTCCATACAAGCATTGAGTGACTTATTAATGCACTGAACAAATTTATGGGTGTTAACACGTGCGAATTTTGGATTGGTGCATTAAAATTAAGTTATAAACACGCATTACCTCTTGTAACCTTTAGCTACGTGATTAAATACCGCGTTTCTGTAAACCGGCTTTTAGTTGTAATGTTTGTTTACTTAATGTAATTCATAAAACAATACCATGACATCATGATGTATGAAACTATAATCTTTAAAAGATTCAGTGAGCAGATAAATTTTTCTGTCGTCGCTCATAACTCAAATTCTTACTTTAATATCATCAAAACAAAATCCGGAGTGGCTGTGTTGTTTGCACCGGGGAAATAATGACGGACATTTTTTTTCTAGAACTCGAATCACATCGCTCATTACGATGGTCTCTACCACATCTTATTATCTACCGACGGTTTTATGTCCCTCATATCAGTAGCAGCCTTAAAATCTTGACATACAGCTTATTTTCCAATGGCAGATTCGACGAAATCACGTTTATCGCCGTCCCAACTCTCTGTCATGACGATTTTTAGGTTCCGAATACGGAGTGGTCCCTTGGATAATCATAGGCATTCTGCCGCAGGCGATCTTCTTTATGAATGGCTAATTTTAGGCTTCAAAGCCTTGATAATAGCTTGGAAATTGACAAAATTCTCCTCATCTCGAGTTACTTATCAGTAGATGATTATATTCGAAATTATATACTAATTATTGTAATTATATATTATTAATGAATAATTTATTAATGTTTTTGTATTTAAATATATTTGAAAATCAACGTTTTATGTTTTAGAATAATCCTTGCAAAATCAAAGAAAAGTTACATAACACATTATATTATTTTTTGAAGATTACTTGTTATTGATTTCCTTGTATGTATTTAGTTAAAATATATACGGTATGGTCTCTATTTAAAATTTATTTCTTTTTTTTAGGAATAATCACAACCAAAGAAGTTTTGGACAGAGAATTTAAGCATTTCTATTCTCTTTTTGCGGAAGCAAGAGATCAAGGGTCCTTGCCAAAATCTTGCCGTGTTCCAGTCTCCATTAAAATCACTGATGTCAATGACAATTCACCAGAAATTATTGATCCTAGAGAAGATGTGGTTAGTGTAAGAGAAGAACAACAACCTGGGGCAGAAGTAGCAAGAGTTAAAGCAATCGATAGAGATAATGGTGTCAACGCAACAGTAATGTATTCTATATTAAATGAAAGAGATATGGATGGATTTGGAGTATTCGTTATCGATTCAAATACTGGAATCATTAAAACCAGCACTGGTACGTTATTTATACAGTAAAAAAATATTAACGTCCAATAAACTTGTTCTGTACTAACAAATCATTTGTTTTTTGCAGTTCTTGATCACGAAGAAAGATCAATCTACCGATTAACAGTCGCAGCTACAGATGGCGGTCAACCACCAAGGCAAACTATCAGACAACTTAAAGTAGAAGTGTTAGATCTTAACGACAATAGGCCAACATTTACTAGCTCAAGTTTATCATTTAAAGTAAGTGTATTTAAATGGGATATTTTTTTGATTGAAAAATTGTTAAAATGATATATTGTAAGATTTTAATAAAAAACTTTCTACTTTTACTATGCTGCTTTTGTGATTATAGTGTAAGTATGATATAGTAGTTAAACATTATAATTTAAGCATTATTTACTAACATTTATTAAAATAAAAATATTTTACAGGTCAAAGAAGATGCCAAAATTGGCCACGTAGTTGGAACAGTTGCATGCTGTGATAGCGATATTCAGACGAATACAATAAATGGTGATGAAGAAAGACAAATATCCTACTTGTTAATGCCTTTGACATCTGATCATTCTCCTGGAACTTTCGAAATAGATAGACGAACAGGTTCTTTAGTTGTGGCGAGACAATTGGATAGAGAAATTCAGGATGAATACAGATTAGAAGTGAGAGCATTAGACACATCTGCGACCAATAATCCACAAAGCAGCGCTGTAACTGTTCGAATAGAAATTGTTGATGTCAATGACAACGCACCACAATGGCCGCAAGATCCTATAAACATTGAAGTGTCTGAGATAACTCCAGTTGGCATGACTGTTTATAATTTCACAGCCAGAGATGCTGATGCTGGAACAAACGGCGAACTCAATTTCCACATTATATCTTCTATGCCAGTAACAAAGAGTGTTTTCAACCTCGATCCCCTGACGGGCTCTTTAACGCTCACTTCACCACTCGATTTTGAAGTTTTAAAAGAATACTGGTTAGTAATTGAAGCTACAGACTTAGCGACAAACGTATCAGAAAGAATGACCACATCTGCTACTGTACATATTTCCATCACTGATGCTAATGACAACACACCAACGTTCGTGTCTGCTAACAAAGTGTCTGTCATATTAAGTACCTTATCTGGAACTCTTTACCAAGCCTTAGCTGTGGATGCAGATTCTGGTGACAATGGGAAAATTTCGTATTATATTTCAAGTGGCAATGATCATTCTTATTTTTCAATGGAATATGATGTTGGAAAACTGACACTGTCAAAGAAGTATTCTTCAGACATCGCACGAGTTCGACCAGGACAGTATAAACTCAATCTCACAGCTTCAGATCACGGCGTGCCATTTCCTAGACAGAGTCACATGACTTTAATTCTTAATTTACAAGAATCTACCAATGTCCCACCGAGATTTACAGACTCGTATTATAGAGCTAATATAAGCGAAGATATACGTCCAGGCAGCTTTGTAACTAGATTAGCTGCGAAATCTTCAAGAGGAAACTCTGGTAAGCACGAATATACTTCTGGATCATAATTTTTCATTTCTTCGTTATATTCATTAGTCATTCAATCAAATAATATTGTTTTCTTTTTCTCTTTTTAGGAACTCTTCATTACATGATACCTAATTCAGTTGCTGACGATAAGTTTACAATAGATGAACGTTTAGGCACAGTGACAGTGAAAACAAAAATAAACAGAGAGGAGTCGGACCTATACACATTTCCTGTTTATGTTACTGATTCTAGCACCTTTCAGTCTACAACAAACTTCGATGTGGCTACTGTATCTGTTAGCGTATTAGATGTGAATGATAATCCGCCCACCTTCAAAACTGGATCATGTTATCCTCTGTCAGTCCCAGAAAATAACGACCCTGAAGTCATTCATACGGTCGCTGCAACAGATAAAGATATCGGTGCGAATGGAGTTATCACTTACAGTATTATTTCTGGTAACAATGGAAATAAATTTTCAATAGATGCAACAACTGGAAGATTAACAGCGCGGACATTAGACCGAGAGACCCAATCAAAATACGATCTTACTATATCAGCGTTTGATCATGGGTCGCCAGTTGCACTACAAGGCTCTTGTAATATAACAATTCATGTTGACGATCAAAATGACAATGATCCAGTTTTTGACACCGGTCATTATTCAGCTGCGATCCCTGAAGATGCACCTGTTGATACCTCTATTATTAAAGTAAGAGCTACTGATGCAGATTTGGGATTCAACAAACGTATTGTTTACTCATTGGCGAATGAAAGTCAAGGTTTATTTAGAATTGACAACAAAACTGGAGTTATTTATACTACTGGGTGAGTTAAAATGGATTTATTTTAAAATCCCTTTTTTGTTGCACGATAATTGCTTTTGATATTAATTTATATTTATTTTGTTACAGATATTTTGATAGAGAAAAAACAAGCGTGTATCATTTTGAAGCAGTTGCTACTGACCAAGGCCGTTATGTTGCTCGTTCTCAAAGAGTATCCATTGAAGTGACTATAAATGACGTTAATGATAACAAGCCTATCTTCACTAAGTATCCTTTCAAAGAACAAATGGCTACTCTCACACCTCCTGGTCAAAGTTTGCTTCGAGTGTCTGCTACTGACAATGACATTGGTACAAACGCCGAGATTCTTTACGAGCTATTGGATACATCAAATCATAAGTTTCGTATCAATCCAACCACTGGAGTGTTAACAGCAACACAAAGCTTGGCTAGTGAAAACGGAAAATTAATTCATTTAAAAGTAATGGCTAAAGATAAAGGAAACCCACCGCAGAGTTCAATAGGCTTAATAGAAATTCGCGTCGGAGATTTTGCTGATCATACACCTACTTTAAATTTTCAAAATGCTACATATAATGTGACCATAGAAGAAAATCTAGCTTACGGAAAAGAAGTTTTGCAAGTAACAGCACTCAGAAGTGACGGACGTCGTCAAAGGGTTAATTATGAATTCGGCAATGGAAATGATCAGTATGCTTTTGAAATAGACTCTAATACCGGAGTAATAAGAGTGAACAACTCAGCGAATCTAGATTACGAATCGTATCCGGGCCCGAGCAGACAACTCGTTGTGGTCGCTCGTACAGAAGGCTCTCCGATCTTATACGGTTATTGCGATGTAACAATAAATCTGTTGGACCAAAATGACCACGCTCCCAGATTTACGCAACAACAATACATAGCGAACGTTCTTGAAGGGAATACTAAGGGCGAGTTTGTCGTCCAATTGGCGGCGAAGGACGGAGATCGCGGCGCGAATGCAAGAATTTTATACCACATCGTAGACGGGAACCACGATAATGCATTTATTATCGAACCGGCATTCTCTGGGTCGGTGAAGACGAATATCGTTTTGGATAGAGAGATCCGCGAAACGTACAAGTTGACGGTGATAGCAACGGATGAGGGGGACCCGCAAATGACCGGCACGGCCACGCTGAGAATCAACGTTGTGGACGTAAACGACAATCAGCCGACATTCCCACCGCCAAATGTCATCTCAGTATCGGAAGGTTTGTTTTCAAGTTTTTGCACCCACTTACGTATTCGGTTTTAAATTGCTGTAGGGCGGCCTATCGACTTTTCGATATAAATTGGTAGAACAAAAAGCGTTTTACAAAGAGGGAGGCATTTTACACAATTTGTATTCTCGACTCCGCGGCTGGCTTACATTGCGACTTTTCGATTCCAGCGCCGAGATTAAATAAAAGGGACTCCTTTAGGATCAATATTTATTGGACGGTATTACATTTTTTTTCGAGTGCATGTTTTAGTGGTGCCTCCCCAGTCCCCGGCCAACGGTCCGCGCTCTTCCCTTTTTGTTTCCTTTTTTATATCATTGTACTGCGACTGGGGTTTTGTTTTAGGATTTTATTTTGTGAATCCTTAAAGTGGCAGTCAAACGAGAGTAGCGTCGGCATCGGAATGGACTCTTATTTATTTTTTACCTTTTCACAGGAGCGGAAGTCGGGTCGGTGCTGACATCTGTTACTGCAAACGACGTTGACACGTATCCAGCCCTTAAATATGCAGTTGTACAAGAGGACAATACATTTTCGATAGACAGATATAGCGGCAAGATTGTTTTGAACAAACCGCTGGATTTTGAGACAAAACAAGTTTACGAAATCAACATAACTGCGTCTGATAGTGAGCACGTCGCAAAAACAACTCTGACGATAAAAGTGACTGATGTCAACGACAATACTCCAATCTTTGATGAGATATCGTACAATAGAGTTTTGCCAGGTATGTTTTTATACTTCTGAATTTAACCTAATAAGGTACAATTCCTTTTATTTTACACAATTATTAACTTATGTATTGTTTATTCATTTATTTATAAATTCTAACCTTATATATTGATATATCTTCAATTGTATAAGACACTAAATTAAAATTGCAAGAAATAATTCTGCTTTTATTTTTAACGATACGCCAACTCCTGATTCTTATCGATCTGACTAATTATATCAAGGTGTTTTCGCCGTCAATACTTAACACCTTTTATTTTTTCGATTTCAGAGGGCACAGGCACTTTAGAGATCGGTGCAGTGAGCGCTAAGGACAGAGACAGTGGTGACAACGGGAAGGTCACCTACCACATCCTCAATGTCAATCCTGGGTACTACATAGATGGTATCAGTGGTACTCTCTTCGTAAACTACAGCGCCTTGCCTGCAAATCATAGGGATGTGCAACTGGCTGTTGTGGCAACTGATCATGGAAAGCCCAATAGAAGTGCTGTGGCGTCTGTGAGGATCAGTACTGGGGCGTCTTCAGAAATCAAGCCTTTTATTGGACAGGATACTTATAGGTAATTATTACTAATTATCTAATGTTTTTTTTTATAATATTGTTGAAGTAGTAAAAGAACAACCAGTCCACTTTATCGTGGTCACATCCGTCGATGGGCATTTTTAACCTACTTTATAGAACAGAGGTTCTACTTGAATTACTAAAATAATCGCTTCACATTTAATATAATTATGTCAATGTATGTATGTTATCTATCAATGCCTAGAATTTCGCCTGACTTTCCTTAAATATATTCTTCATTGAGTAGTTTTTGTCAACTTTGGTAATTATTTTATGAAATTTATTTAAATGCTTTTTATTTCCTTATTTCAGAATCACCGTCAATGAAGATACGGAAAAAGGTTCATCACTTCTTCAGATCGGAGGTATAAACGACGTGCTAAAGAAATACAATCTCGACTTCCACATCATATCTGGCAACGAAGGTGATGCTTTTGACGTCACAACGGAAGGAGCTTTGATCCTAGTCAACAAATTGGACAGAGAAGTTCAAGATTCCTATGTACTTGGACTAGCAGCGGTTGAACAAGGAAAAGTGCTGTCGTATAATCAAAATAAAACATCTATTACTATTTACGTGACCGTTGCTGACGCTAATGATAACGCTCCAGTATTTTCTGTCAACGACTTTGAACTGACAGTCAGCGAAGACGTCAAGATTGGCTACACGTTAACGCAACTTTCTGTGACTGACGCTGATTTATACGGAACTCCAAACTCAGCTATTATATTCAATATTACATCGGGAGACGATGAAAATTTATTCTTTATTCATCCAACAACAGGAATTCTAACTGTAAATAAAACTCTCGACTATGACAATGGGAATCCAAAATACAAATTAATTATAGTGGCCTGCGACCAAGGTATACCATGTTTGTGTAATGCAGTTTATATTGAGGTTGGAATTATTGACGAAAACGACAATACTCCAACATTCCCTGTCAATGAATATTTCGAAACAATTGGAGAGAATGAAAGAGTAGGCACTTCCGTATTTACGGCAAGAGCTACTGATTTAGATCGAGGAAGATATGGAAAACTAAACTATTCCATTGTCCCTGCTGCTTCAAGTTACAATAGAAATGATGATTCTTGGAAGATGTTCCTGATAGATTCGTCTACTGGCTTAGTAAATACGAATGCCGTTTTCGACTACGAACAGAAGAACAAATATGAGTTTTCAATAAAAGCTTCTGATTTGGGAGGAAAAAGTTCTACGGTGAAAGTGCGAATAGATATTGAAAGTCGAGATGAATTCTATCCACAGTTTACACAAAAGACTTATAATTTTGGTATTCCGAAATCAGGACCCTTACCTGCAGGTTATGTGATTGGGCAGGCCACAGCAACCGATAGAGACAAAGGCATCGATGGTCGTATTGTATACCAGCTGTCTACTTCGCATTCATACTTCAAGATTAACAGAACAACTGGCGTAATTATACTGAAAAAGAAAGTAGAATCTGTGTCAAATCTCTTCGGTTCGGACAAATCTATTAGTCTAGTAGTGACAGCAAGTTCGGGAAGACAAGGATCTCTCACCAACAAAACTGCAGTAGAAATACTTCTAGATCCTTTGGCCGTAGTTTCAGATAATGCCAACCAGTTGAATGATACGGCAGTAGCTCAAAATAGTGGGCTGTCAGATTGGGCACTAGGTTTGCTCATTGCTTTCATATTTATTATTATAATTTTTGCCGCAGTATTTCTATTCCTTCATATGAAGAACAAAAGGCATAAAAAAGTTAATAAGCCTGGACTAAGTTCTGAAGGTGTTGGTGCTACTAATAGTTACGTAGATCCAAGTGCGTTTGACACTATTCCTATAAGAAATACCGGAGCCGTAAATGCTGCCAACCAATTTGCTCCTCCTAAATATGACGAAATTCCACCATACGGTGCTCATACTGCTAGTTCCAATTCTGGAGCTGCTACTACATCTGAGTTATCCGGTTCTGACCAGTCAGGATCAAGTGGACGTGGTTCTGCGGAAGACGGAGAAGATGGCGAGGACGAGGAAATAAGAATGATCAATGAAGGTCCTTTGCAAAGAGAATCCGGGATACATAGAGCAGCTAATGGTGTTGACGACGATAATTTATCAGACGTTTCCGTGCATAATACTCAAGAATATTTAGCAAGACTTGGTATTGTGGACACGGGAACTGGTGGTGGTGCTTCAACTTCCTCAAGAAGATGTCCAGAGAATGTTGGAAGTAAGGATGCTATGTTGCACCATGGACCAATAGATTCAATGCATATATTTGACGAAGACGGCTCTCATGAAAATGATATTACGAACCTCATTTATGCTAAGTTGAATGAAGTAACTGGTAGTGAAAGAGCCAGTAGTGCAGATGAAGCTAGTGCGGCTGTTGATAGAGCAATGGCTTTAGGCGCTTTTCCTAGTGCGCCTGGTGAAAATACAGCTGTACCCACCGCTGGACCTTCTATGACTGGAAGCCTTAGTTCAATAGTTCATTCGGAGGAAGAATTAACGGGAAGCTATAATTGGGATTATTTACTCGACTGGGGACCTCAATATCAGCCATTAGCTCACGTATTTTCTGAAATAGCTCGATTAAAAGATGATGCCGTTTCACTTCAAAGTGGTAACAGTGGAGCTTCGAGTGCTAAAAGTAAAGGAACGTCGTTATCAGGTGGAAAGAGCGTTCCTCCGCCTTTATTAACCACAGTAGCTCCCAGAAGTTGTCCAGCTCCTTCCTTATCATGTAGACAACCACAACATTTATTGCCTAGGTCTCCAATAAGTCACGATGTTCCTGGCGGATTCTCCGCTGCCGCTGCCATGTCTCCATCCTTCTCCCCTTCTCTATCACCTCTTGCCACTAGGTCTCCGTCAATGTCACCCTTAGTAGGCCCAGGTTTGCCACCTGCCCCGGCAAATAGGAAACCTCCCCATTCCACCATGAGAATATGAAATTAAGTCCTTATCTAGTATTTTAATTGTACATACGTATGCAACGACTGTTTGCCTTCAAGTATTGATGTAGCAATATTTATTGATTACCGATGTAATCGGATTAGTTTCTTTGTATTCTAGCATCATTTTGTGCATGTTATTTGTAAAACTTATTGCCCTGGATATGCTCAAAGTGATTTTTAAGCGCTTATTACCGATTTTACGGTAAATGTATATAACGTCTTCATTCGGGTTCTAACTTTAACTGTACATATTAGTTTGTATATTTTAGTGCATTGTATAGTATAAAATGAAGACTGCCATGTTATTGTACTTTAAAAACAAACGAATCAGCTTTACTGTAAGCTATAAGGATATTCTTAGATAATTATTGCAATTTTTTGTTAGCTTTACTATACTTACTTCCATTTTGTATTCTTGCAATAAAGTCACAAATGTGTTGTATTTTTTTTTTACTTCATGAGTATCATTAAGTGTATCAGTGCCTTTTTTATATCTGGATGATGTCGAATCTGAATTTTTAGAAATTGTATTTAGAAACATACTTGAAGTACTGTGATTTCGTCTAAGTTTCGAAAATGCTCTTAAGTAAATGCATTGTTGATTATAAATTGATACGTGAGAACTTATAAATAGTATTAATAAATTGTTTTAATGTATCAATTTATGATAACTCAGTGTAAACAAATGTAAATAGTCCCTAATGTAAGTTCCAAATGACTGTCTCCGACAAGTTTTACAGAAAAATAAATAAAATGTAAATTTTTATCGTATTCGTTTTATTTTACGCACATTCATGATCGTTTATGAGTGGAAAATTACAAAATAATGAACTATATATCACAGTTGGATCTAAATCTACATTAAGTGAGAATTAATATATACACATTCATATAATGTTGACAACATTCTTAATATTTCCTTTTGTAAATCATGAGACGTTCATAAAACTAAATAATTTATTGTATCTAAAACAATTATAACATGGTACACAATTTATTGATCCAAAAATGATCCGATATAATTTTACAAAATCGTGAAATATTTTGGTAGTAATTAATGAAACTAATAAATTTTATAAATGATCTTATACATGACCTATTACTACTAACATGAAGTTTAAACCTATTAACGTTATACATAACAAGCTAGTTAATGATCGATACTTAAAGGCCACGGCTGAACTATGTTTTAAACCTTACTTAGTACCTTAAACTAAAAATGCAGTTCTAATGAAGACACAGTCATAAAATCCGTTAGCGTTAATAAATTATTTTCCAATACAATATAATACTACACCTATAGTCTAACCAACTTTTCTGTGAAATGAAGGGAGTCGCCACCGTTGTTTCAGTGTTGCTAGTTAGCTTTGGTTTG
>DWPV01002836.1:0-16375 GCA_018251915.1 Urbanus proteus proteus
AGTTTTAGACAAACTCACATAAGTAATAAAATTGCTTTAAAATTATTTTCCAATTTTTTACTAAAACTTCATTGAAGCTTACAAATACCTGTATGTATTATTTCATAGATGTTATGTTAATAAGTGATTTATAAAATTGATAAGGGACGAATATTACGTATCCCTAATACTAGTAAAAAAGTTTGTCATTTTTCTTACAGAAATTTCTTCAAAGTAATTGTAAGTTATAACATAAGTAGCAAAAAAAGTGATTGATAATCTTTCTAACAAGACAGAGGATCCGTTATCTATCCTTAAATAAAAAGTTTTCCATTATCATCTAGCTAATTTCATTTTTTCTTAATTTGTATGCTTGTATCTCATCCATAATTCCATACATATCATAAAAATGATTTTTTTGCGTGTTTAAACATCGCTATTCCAAATATGAAAAAAATGGAGGTCTGAGAAAAAGTAATAACAGAAATTTGTACACTTTGTTGAGTTTTTGTCAAATTGAAACTACTGCATTAACTTTAAGGATTTTGGATTGAAGATTGAATATACCGTCCATAATTTTAGGTAACGTTAAGGTATTATTTCATTATAATCCCCGTTCTCTATCATAAGTTATTACATTTTAAAACTATGTTATAAGTGGAATTGTGGAGCACACACACTGTTACTTAGGTATTATATTAACTGTAAAATAATAAAATAGCTTACTGTTATAGATAAGACGTTTGATATTCCGAAGTTGTAATACTTACGTATTAAATTATCATTTACATTAATAAGACAGAGAAAATATTGGGAATAACGCCTAAGGTTTTCAAAGGAATGCAAAGTTTATCAACCCGCTTTTGGCTAGGATAGTGGCATGACCTTAATCCTTTTCATTCCGAACCCGTACCCTGCTGTAATGGATTTATGATGAAACAAGTTTCATCCCTTATTCAACCTCCTTAGGGTGGACTTGACAAAAATCCTTCTTTAGTACCTAGTTTCACCTAGGTTATAGGCTGAATGCATGTGTCCAAATTTATTTTTTAAGCATGAAACAAAATTCAGCATCAATCAAAATCAAAATTCAAAGTAAACTCATTATAAGTCAAAACTTATAATGAGTTTACTTTTATTAGATTAGGCAGTGTTTTGTATGTCAATCAGTATTTGAGATTTATTTAATAGTCAATGTAGGTATTTATAGGTACTTTGCATCAAACGTCATAAGCGAATTAATTGCCTCAGAAGCGTTCGTAAAACGGTAAAGTCGAATTTATTGAATGATATTTTTTGCTCTTCAGTGCCTTTTCTTTAAAGCTAGTAAACAAATTACTGCATAGCAGTCGTTCATTAATCTTTAACTGTGACAGTTTAAAGTATGTGAAGTTAAGATATTGTATCTCGAAAAACTTTTTGCCCGAATGTTTTATTCGATTTTGTAGAAGCTCTCGGCGGGATCATTAATTAACTTCTTTATGATTTCTTTATTATTATGACTACTTATTATGGTTGTAAGGTGAGTGCCGGTTTAATAAATTAATAAATAATTACACGTGACAAGTACATTGCCAATGGAGCGTTTTCCTCTCGGACCTAATTTGAGCCCGATGATAATACGAGTATACATAATAAACACTTATATAATATAGAACATGTAACGGATAAAAATGATCGAAAATATATAGAAAAATGGAAAAGAGAAATAGGAAATAGGTAGGTACCTTGTATTTTGATCAGTCGTAAAATGTTTATAGTAATGGATACCGAGTACAAGGAAATTAACGACTGGCGCCAAAATTATTTCTCACTCAATACCTACTATTGACACGGTTTCCTTTGCTTCTAATTCGAACAACATTGCTTCTCACAATTTTCTGTACATTCCATAAATTTGTATCTTTTCAGCTTACACTTTTTTGTGTAAGCTTCAAAATAAATAAATTAGTTTTAAAGTATTATAGTTTTATAGTATTGTAGATCAATCTATGTATTAGGCTTTACATCAATCCACAGAAGAGAATAGAATTCTAGACTCTTTCTCAGTTCTAGGGAGAGACACGTGTCATGCAGTAAAATAATGGATTGAAGCTAGCCACTTTTTACAACTAATTAATTTGCTACTAATATATAATATATTAAAAATACTAATATATTAAAAATACTAATATATTAAAGCTACTAATATATTAAAAATATGTATATTTTTAAGCTGAACCGTATTTTATAATGATACGATAACGATAAATGAAGACTTGAGTCCGCAGAAACCAATCAGTTCATTATCATAAATGTAGTAACGACACATGTTTTCTTCGAAAGAAATGCGTTGAAGTTTGTTGCTTAATTTATTCGGTAGCAAATCGGGAAACAGGTCTTCCTGCTATATTTCTGGTAAACGACAATTAAGTTGTCCCCAACTTCGTTTCGGTCTTAGAAAACGCCGTATTTTTCTGATAAAGATTAATTAAGAAGGCGATAGCGGCGACCATTAACGTCAGTTTTATTACACACATATCATTCGCACAATTACATAAAAATAGAACAGTAGACCTTTGGCTTGGGTGGTTATAATTTTCCATTTGTACTATTAGAAATTTTAGGTGAAGTTATAGTTATGCCATTTTTACATAAAAAGAAACAAACAATCCATCTGATGGTAATTGACATCGGTAATGAATTCTAGATAGGATAGGAGTTCTACCCAATGTAGGCAACATATATTTTGATCCTAAGGATTTACTTGGAAACATTTGATGTAAATGTCTTTTAACCACACCTTTCAATAAGAAAAAAGTGTTTAACATGACATTACAAGGCCATACTAACGGCGATAGTGCCTCCGTGAAGGATTTTACCACCTTCAAAGTTATATAGCATTTGAGATATGAATGAAAGATAGGTCATTCATATCTCAAATGCAAATAAACACCTAAAAAGAAGATTGCAAAACAGCGGCCTTTAAAAAATAAACTCGGATATGAAGGCGGGGCAGTTTAGATTTTTTTATTACTTTTAAATGTGAATCGCTTACTTTTTATAACCCGTTTACAAGTGTCTTAATAAGAGATATCTCGATGTTTGGTTGTAGCTGTCTACCTTTAATTGTAATTTTGAGATTCGTTTTTATAGCCAGTCTGCTTGGTTTCTTCTAAATGTGTTTTCGGTTATAGTCGCTTTAATTAATTGAAAGTCATACAGGGCAGCGTATGTAGCAACTTACTTGTACATAAGTTATTAAACATTCTAAATAATACTATTTAGGTGGTAAATAAACTTTAAACGCTGGCTAATTGAGTAAAGATTGTTTTGTCTATGTGTCCTTCTACGATTTTTACTAAACTTCGTATGAAATATCCTTATTATGATTTTCAGATACTTTTCGATAAAAACCATTTAGGGATCCTGGTAAAATTACTAAACCACGTATTGCATGCTACAACGAAAGGTGCAATAATATATTGTAGAAAGTAGATGTTTTTGTTTTAAACTTCATAGCAGCATTTGAATTTATATATCTTATAAAAGGAATCGTAACATATATTGTAACTCAGTCGTGATGAAGAACGCACTGTGTGTTATGTAGGTACGGTAAATGAATGGTGTGTGTAAATCGGTAATTTATAAAGCTTTAGGATAAGACCTCTTTGATGCACGATTAATGGTTAGCGTTAAACTGATGATGTAAATATCGGATAAAGGCTCTACAGCTGCTCTATTCGAATACTAAGACTTTCATTACTCAAGGATTCGGGGTTCGTTATCGTTACGTTGTCCTGGTTCTCTTTGCGGTGATTTCTACAGGTTATCGCACTGGTAAATTTCGAAAATATAACAAAGAGGTTTTTGACCGAAAAACCGTTATACAAATTGAGTTTAAAGATACATAGGTCAATTTATTTTGGACGATAGTGACCTTTATATGAAAAATACTTCATTTATTATTAGCCGTTTAATTGTATGTGTATTCAATATGGTTGTTTATTGTAGGCTAAATACTACATGTAGGTATGTATCTACTAATTTTTATGTGATCGAAGTAGCAAACGAGCATGCAGTACACCTAATGGTAAGTGGGCACTGCCACCCATGGATATCTATGATCAACCCCTGATAAGATCAAGGTCCTACTTGAGGTTGACCACGGCTGCGTTGCAACCCCTGAGAATTGAGTTGGAACGCCTTGGATAAGTATATCTCCCTTACCACACCCTTCAGACCAGAACATGGCATTGCTTAACACTGCTATTATAAGTCAGAACTAGGTGTGACGGTAGTGACGCCGGAGTCGAACTACATAGAGTTCTACCACCTTTAACATAGACACCTTTAACATTTTACATAGTCGTTTAATCGAACGTAAGTAACAAAAACAATTTTTAACCTTTCCGACTTACACTTAGCCACTTATCATTTTTACTTCGTACATTTACCAACAATCTCCAACACAATAATGCAATTTGTTCTTCATCTCCTCTTACATTTTACGCGTATTAACTTGTCAGTCTTAATTAATAAAATTTACATAATGAAAGAGAACGGATATTTATGAGGTGTAAATTAATATATTAGTATAATAGGCCATTTCACGACATTAATGTGGCGCTACGAATTCTATCGAGTCATAAAACCACTGTTCACTTAATTATAACGATCTTTCGACGTCAGTTTTAGATGTTCATATTTTTCCCTGATTGCTACAGGAGGGAAAAGTATTTCGAGTATGTTTGTGTATGTTTGTATTTATGTATATGTATAGTCATAAGACAGGTTTTCCATTTGTAGTTGATCATAGTTGCATATAAGTGCCTACTTTACCACATTTGTCACATTTCAGATTTATCAAGATTTTAGATCGTGATAGAGGAAAAAAGGAAATTGTAGCAACTCTTTAAATTTTGTACTTTAGATAAATAGGCAGGTACAAGTTATAAGACCACATCATAATGTAATTATTACTCGTAAAATTAAATATGTATTCGCTGCATAAGACAATGGGATAAAGCGAATGTTTCAATTAGTTTTGAACAAACAACACTTAATTCACAATTCTAATAATATCAATAGAAAAATATACTACGAGGTGTAAATGAATATATTATCGTAATAGATCGTCCGCGACGTTAATGTGGCGTTACAAATTTGTTCGTTATTGTGTCGACATATAAAACCACTGTTTAGTTAATTATAACGGCGGTTCACTATCATAAATGTCACTTTACATATCTCATAATTCTTTCCAAAGCATTTCACTCCCGTAAAATTCATTCTACAAGCGAAGGGAAGTCCTCTTTTATCTTCGCTACATTGGTGAGTTATATTATGTGATTTTTGTATGTCTGTATGATATCTTTTATGTCTGGCGTTTCTAGTCTATCTTTAATTTATATCCTCGATCCGCAACTCCGCCTGCGCATAAAATTGCTCTATCAATATTTTATTTATTTTCATAAGTTTTTTTTTATAAAAGCCCTCGAATATATTATTTCATTTCTTAGTAAATAATCACGTGTCATTGTATTGCTAGTTTTTGAAAATTTTCAACTGTTTTCAAAATGTCTGTGAGTTTATGTTTATGGTTAAATAAATGTTATATGGTTAAATGGTTGTTTTAGAAATTTGAATTTCAGGTATTATAGTGAACATTTTTTGTTAAACAACAATAAGTTGTTCAATCATGAAACATTTATTAATCTTAAGCTATATGGACTATTAAATCGTCTCTACAGAGTAATAATGCGTTTTATGTGAGGACAATAAGTGACGGAAGTTCATTAACGTTATTATCTGTGAGATCACACTGAGACGAGACCATTAAACCTATCTTAAACGAGCTTTCGAATAGCTTGGATTACCACTAATTATTTTATCTAGCTCTCTGTCCGTGCTTGTACTGTCTGTGAGTAATCCATGACGACGAGAGACAAGAGAGTAGTCTTGAAAGAGATATTTTAAGTGATCTTTATATCGTAGTTTTAGTACAGATAAATACTTTTTGCGTCTCTTTTTGTACAAAGTTGTTATGCCATTTTTTTATTTAAGTGATTCTATTCTATACATTTAAAGCAATTTTGATAAAATCCAATGCAGACCTTTAATACTGAATATTCCATTTAACTCAATTAAAGGCATTGAAAGAACGGAAACCTCAATGATTTAGTACCGCATAAAAATAAATAAAAGGTTAGTATGTGAATGAGGCTTTGTAAGTCTTTTAAAAATAATGACACTCGTTGATGCACCAAAAAAGAACTTGTTGCAAAATATAATTGCATGTCAGTATCTGTTACTGCGTATTATAAATTTTGACATTATTTGGCGGAAAAAATAATAAACACGATAATCTTTATATACCCATATCTTTATTGCGTGTCATTTTGGCGCATCTCCATGGTTTATCTGAATGTACCTTTAAGGCGCATCTGAATCACATATGTATGCACCTGCAGGCATACCGAAGTTGTAAGAAGTATGTATATTAACCAATTTTCTCTGTAACTGTTTCTTGTATTTCTCCATATACATAACTAAATCCTTCAGAAATTAGTAGAGATGATTAAAGCGTTAATTTTTTTTTTATTTTAAATCGGGGTCTGGAGAAAAAAACCTCCATTTCTGCAAGCGATTTATGCAAAAAGTTTGTAAACATTAAAGTGGTTATTATATTTGATTCGTCAAAAATACTGGACATATTTATTTAGAAAATTAATAAAACTGCTTTGTCATGATATTAAAAAATTTTACATTTATGGCCTAGAATCTAGGATAGGTCCCACTGTCCTACCCTATTTATTTGAGAAGTTTATGTAGTTCTCTGAGCATAAACTTTTATCCTGATAGATAGGTCAATCGAGAAGTCATTTCTAACATATGAGTAATAGATTTACATTCACGCACGACCTTCAGGAAGGCTTAAGTTTTTAACATTAGGCTATCACTTGATAATGTATCTACAGTTGATTATGTAAGTCTCAGATAAATAAAATAGGTAGATTACTCACCGCCTATTTGAGTGAAGCCAAAATACTACGTTACTTTCATGTATTTATACGCAGGCACTTACACAAAACTAGCGTAGTTTCTTGTACCTTTAGTTTATTTACGCTCACATAATCACATTTATAACCCCACCAATTTAAAAATGGCTTCATTTTTTGTTAGGAATGATAGATCTACCTACTTTATTTATCTGAGATGTAAGTATTAAGTGTATCGAAATGTATTAAAAGAAAAATAGTAAAAAACTTTAACTGCTATTTGTTTTATGCGTTAATTGCACGGTCGAGATTGACTATGTGAGCGGTAGATTATGTAACTGGGTCACATGCAACCACACTAAGAGTGAACTATTTGTTCTAGCCCCTAACTGGATGGTGATCAACACTGACAGGGCCACTCCAGTGTAAAATAGGTCTTCAAAGTGACGAGCAATTTACAAACTAGTTATGTCGCATGATTGCATACGTAGGTATATATCTCTGCATTGTAAAATGTATATGTAGGTATTCTAAAATAATAACTTCTTTGTACGTTGAGTGTTTCTTATTCATTAATCATTCGTTTGTATAATGACATGTAAGCTACTACATCTTACATTAATATTCATTTCTTTTCCAAAAATAATACGAAAAAGTTCAATATTGAAGGATTTCTAACTTCTAATCATAAGAACTTGAAATATTCCTGTCTCCTACGATCGCGAATATAGAAGAAACATTTGTAGGGAATGGAATGAAATGGAATTTTTGTAGACTCTGATCCCATTACATTTCCTTGCTATAATGAAGACAAAATCCAGAAGCTTCCAGCCTTAAAACCTTGAAAGTAAAATGCCGCAGGGGCCAGGAACATTTTGTTAAACATAATAACGGTAACATAGAACATAATAAATAATTAGTAAATTTGATTGATTAGTAGAACAAACATAGCTTATAATTTTATTCGGCCATTGTTTGATCGACCCATGCGTCAACAGGAGTTATTGTTATTCAATTGTCTTATAACGATTGTCAAGCCACCGCTATTGTGATTGGAATCAAGTTTTGGAATATAATTCTGTAGGCGCGCTGTGAGACGGAAAAAAGTGTTGGTAATATATTGAAGGTATCTTCGTAACGAAAACGATTACGTTGATGCGTTATGTTACGATATTAATTTTGCTTATAAACTTATAATTAATATTATGTATGTATGTTGTATTAATACTAAAATTTGTCCAAAATATCCATCGCAAATGTAAAACGGTAATATGGAAAGAGGAGGTATATATTTCTTTCAAAGGTTTCTAAGATAAATAGAACGAGAAAGTATAAAAAGTATAAATACTTATGCTCTTACATAAGTAGCTACTCACACGATTTATTGCTACTTTAATGACACAAAAGTGTAAATACATTAGAAATGTAATTTATTCCTGTCAGAAATAAAGCTGGTATTTCTAATATCCTGGAATTACGTCTTTCATTCCTGACGGAAAGATTCCCGCCTGCGTAAACAATCTTGGGAAATTGAGGACTAAACGAAAACCAGTACTGATGTCAACGAACGAGAAATAAAGAACGTGTTTACAATTGCACATTTATTACTATCGGGTTCCCGTTGAGTAGGTATTTGACATTTTTTGCGTAGTATCCATCTCATCTGGAAAAAATGAGTATTTATTTCTCCGAAACGCACGAAGTACTGAAAGGTTGAAAGTAGACGGAAAGGCGAAAGTACCGAACTAACTGGTAAAACTGATTTATTAATAATATTAACAAAAAAGCATGAAATTTACCAAAAGACTACGGATTATGGACACATAGGACTTTCGATATCAATCAAAATATAAAGGTACAAATTGCAGTGTGAATGCCTAATTGAATATTTGTGATCTTCAAAATCATCGTCAATCCATTATTGTTTCGCTGATAGGCATGGACGGATGTCCTATGGGAGTGAGTATCCTGTGAAATTTAAGAGGCCTTTGAAACGCGTGATTTAATTCACTTTTTATATGGATGACGAGGATGCGGTAAGTCAGTAAAATTTACCGGAAGCATTCCACCGTAGCCTAAGGAGGAAGTAATGGTTCTGTAGTTGACCAGCAATACAGAATCTAGTCCTATTAATTATCTTATTAACCATGGCTTGCAGTAATCCCCTACAGACTGCGGACTGCACCATATCGATTTCATAGAAAATACCAAATGAATCCAAAATAAACGACTAGAGTTCGAAGGTCGCGTTATAAATAAGGTTTATTTCCTGGATGTTGCCTTATTCTCGGCCCTCGTTACACAAGTTACATCGGCTCGAAGCCAAGTAGGATCTTCGAGCGTGTCCTTCGGTGTTAGTCACGTTTATCATATTTTTTCACTTAGGAGGTACATGATCATCTTAAAGTTGTTTATACTTTCTTTTTAGCCTGTAAGACTCAAGGAACACCTGATTCAGGTCGTCTATTTATTTTGTCTGTTTTTCTAATCTTAAACATTATGATTTTTACTATAAATTTTTACGTTCAAATTTAGTTTGTAATTCAAGGGTTCTTAGGTTTAATTTGTTAGTTAAGGTTTTGATAACGTTTTCATTTCATAATTAGTTCACTTACAATATGTTACAGTACTTATCACTTTATTTACATGAATTTCAATAAAATTATCGTTCTCCAAAATCTTCAAATAAACGTAAATTCATAAGTTTCTATATGATATAGAATAGCGATGAATAACACACACACACTTATTACAGTAGGACATGCTATTGTTTGGAATAATATGCTTCAAAATACAGAATGTTCCGAGGCTATTGTTTAAAATTAATTTATATTCGTATAGTCCAACTAGTTGCCCAGTAACTTTTCGACAAGCTCCGCGGTCCATCAATCTTACAACTCTCAAATGTCCAAACTTCGGGGCAACAGTATAATTCTCTTCCAAATACAACATTAATGCCGTGTTATTACACTCCACATGACTGACTACGACAAAAATAGTTTATCTAACTTTTTTGGTGTAGCTTAGATTTTTTAATAATTTGTTGTTTTATGAAATAGAGTACCAATTTCACGTAACAAGCTATTCAGACTATCAATTTGATGATAACTTAAATACACGCCAGAGGATTTGTAAAATAAGTTCTCAAAGTCTGAACTCATCCAGTCCGCCCATGGACAATGCGTGGACTATGTCATAAAGTTTAAGTCCTATCTCTAACTCTACTACCTTCTAATCTTTCATTTTACTTAAAGAGTCCCGTTAGGCCCTAAAACCTTCTAACTTCTCTTTTTTTACTCTAAGAGTTCTTTTCAGAGTCCCGTGCCCAGCAATAGGCCAGTAATGAATTGATGAATTTTCTATGCAGACCAGTGTAATCGCTATGCTACTCGGATTATCGGTTACAAAACACCTAATTGATTATTTTGTGCAAATAATCAACCGGATAATATTATGATCGAAGTAACATGTTGTAACGTTAAGTATCTGCCACACCTCGAGATTATTTGCAAATTCTTTTTGCCATCTCTCAATCAGTCCAATGCTATTGCGGCAATAAATGAAATATTTTTATGAGAGAATCATTAAGCGGCAAAAGTTAACAAGCAAGTTTACTAACGAGTGTATTCGGACATGTACATATTTAATTCTGCTTGAATAGTTCTTCTAATTTGTCTTCTTGTTATTCAATACATTTATAATTTCACGATTATCAATATGTTTTCTTACATGTAAATGAATACGAAATGAATATCTTTAAATCAATAGGCAAAGATAAAATTGTTATTCTTTGTCTTCCGGCTTCCTTTTTTGTTAAATAGAAACATGAATATTCATATATTTTTAACATTTTCAGAACGAATTATAATAATATATGTCGACCACATAGCAAACATTAATGCATATATGCGTATGTACGATTGCTAAAATGAACTAGATCTTTTTAATGTTCATTGACATACATATATTCCGTAATAATGAAAGATCGACGTTAAAAGAGATGCTTCCCTTAACATATCCATCCGACGCAAATAAAAACTTTCGTAGTCACATCAAATCAAAGTTATGTGTGAAAGCGCTTGGATGAAGCCCAAAGGACGAGACGTGATCAAAAATACCCAGAATTGCCTATTCATGATTTCCCCACATATGGTACCTACATTTGGGATTGCACGGAGTATATCGAAAAGTTTTAAGTACTTTTTGAATTGAGTTCCTAATGGAGAGTGGTCTGGGGAAAGTATGTTGCTCCCATTATGCTTTTAACATATGAGCCAACAAGCGGTAAGTCCTATTAATGAAATAAGCAGGATTATACAAATATACATACTTTCATAATACGAGTAGGTATGTGTTTGCGTTAGTGCAAAGTATTATTAAAAACTTTAATTTATTCTAAGTATTAGAGTTCAATTTTGATAATAAGTAAAATAAATGTTCCATAAAGCATCTGCGTGATATAATAAAAGTAAAACTATGACTGTTGGCAAATTGAGGAGTTTTGTAGAGTTGCGGTTTTTACGTCTCTGATAGAGTTTGTAAATGAAAATTTCTTTCATATCTATGATTACAAATCAGTAAGTTATATTTTATTCATATTGAAATAAATAGATTTTGTTCGTTCATATTTGGAATTTTATATTGTATCCCATCCCAGACTGCTAACTTATTACGTAGAAATAGTGTTTTCTTTTAAATAAATATTCTTTTTGAAGTACAAATTAACTAAATTGGGCCCGATGCATTGTCCACTTGAGTTTTAAGAGACATAAACTTGTGTTGTTTATATCGTACCTATTCGTATGTCGTTTATATTATAGGAAAATTATTAACAAGACTTAGGTTTGATAAGAACTGATTTGATTGATTTGAAAAGAAGAAGATTTGACAATATAACACATATTTCTTATATTTTATGTTTATAAATTAGATTTTATTTTCATTTTAGCGGTGCAGGAGAAGTTAATATTTGGATGGTAGCATTTTGTGACAGGCTACTTAGATTTTAAGGGACGGAATTTTTATTTATGTATTGTAGGTATGTTATACGTATACGTAGGTAAATTATAGAAACAACTTGTAGCACGAGTTTCAAAAGCGATAAGAACGGAAGCAATGTCTTAGGATGTGCCAGGTGGCTTATTGTTTTATATTTCCTAAATTATATAATAAAATTCTCAAACGAGCGGCATCACAGGAAAAGTGAGAAAACGGAATAGTTATGTGCCAGAAAGTTGGCACTTATTCTTCTTCTTATTCACTGGTATTTTTGGCTAACTTACATGTACAATACTACAAAGATTTGTAGAACTGCAACGTATGCATCCTAGTTCTTAGTTTAATGTAAACTCTGGGCTATTAACCTGAATTGAAATGTGCCTTTTGCTCGTTTATTAGTCTTCTTTAAGGCTTTAGAACGTGCGGTAAGCAAAGCTTCTATAGACAAAGAAAGGGAATAAAAGTGCAAAAAATCTCACTTAAACTATTGAATCGAATTAACATTTTAAGCATGATAAATAGGTAATGCATTAAGGGTATAAAATTTAGGAATTTTTGGATATGTTGTTTTGAAAATTAAATCTATGTACAAAAAAATAGAATGGACGTATTTGTTTGTGATTTCAAATTGGACTTTCACTGGAAGATCGTTGAAAGTTTAAGGCGTAACTTAGGCTACTTTAATTTTTTTTAATATTAGCGCGCGCTCCACACACTTGCGAAGACCATCGCGGGATAGCCGGGTATCGCTTATGTTTAAATATGTATGTTTTTTACTTCTTTAATGCGGGTGAAACCGCGGGTATCAACTAGTAGAGTACATAATAGCTACATCGGTTATATAGAACTGAATAACTGGAAATGTTCTAACTCAGTCTTCTGATACGTAACATGAATTATTTGTCTGTATAACTCTATAAGGTTCAATAAATATTTCCTAATCGGATTCAATCGGACGTAATATATTTCAAGTATGCTGCTTAGATGTCTTAAATGTTAAGTGTTTTAAGATTTATTATTATATTTAATTTTATGATAAATTTCATGAAAATGCATTAGAAATAGTGCATTTTTTATTTCGTCACCAATAAAGTCATTGTACCAGCGATGACGTGGCGAAGTAAAGTTAAGTTTTACCTTTTAAACTAAAGATTAGGGTTCGAATCCCAACGACTTGCATCGCTAAGCTAATGTTCTAAGAGGTAACGCTCTTCAATCAAAAACTCCTTACAATACCATTTCAAATAAAACAAAACAACTAAAATTAATACAACGGTATTACCGCTGCGATTGAAACACAATAGATATGCCACCTCCATAATGAATTCTTGACGAATGATAAATAACATAATGATTACTATGATTACTTGACAGTACAAACCTAAAATTAAGGCGGGGCTACATTTAGTGTGCAAACGTGAAATTATTAATTTGCAACGGATATTATTGACCTGGTTATAGGTACATATCCAATTTGTATTATTATTACGAGTAACTTATTATATTTATTCAATGACGGTCTTTTGAACCAGTGCGTAATCTTAAGCATATGTATTACTTTTTTACAGCATATTATAATCAGGATTGGTTGCAATATTTCTAACTATTAGTCGCAAGTAGTAAGCCCTCTTATTTGTTTATTTGCTTTTAAATATTTAACCTTTTTAGCTGGCATAGATAATGAGAGTTATCCTCACATTTAGCGCCAAACAAGTTTGATGATTATAATTAAACTTACAGTAATAATAATATTAGAACCTTTTAACGTATAAACTTTTATATATTATAATATAACGAAATGAACGCTTTTCAATTAATGATTGCTAGATATTAATTACATTATTAATTATACATAGAAGTTTAATTTTAGGTTATTTGTTTATATTGAGTTTTTGTTGTATAAATAAATATCAATTCTAATTATACAGTAACAGCTTGCTAGATAATATGTATAGATAAATGTACATATCAAGACGATTCGTACTTATCTGAAACGTTTTTGAAACACACAAATTATAATCCTATCAGTTCTGTTAATAAGATATGATTTTGCTCTATAGATATTAATGGAAAGATCTTAACAACTGAATTTATTTCTGTAACATTTAACGTGAAACCGTATTTCTGTGAGTCTTGTTATGTTGCTTTTATGTGTGCAAACTCGCAACCTCTAGCGACGGGTAACTTAAGACTAGTACCTCCATAACTTAGAATAAATCCTTGCTAAACATCTAGCTTATTCGTTCGGTTTTAACATCACACATATGTATTTACCTATGTGTGTATAACAAGCTTACGTCGTTTTAATCAATTACTGACAGAGTTTTGTGGTTTCAACTAAGTGCAGTTTTTATTAGGATACCGGAGTGCCGTGTTTATCTTTTAGAGAACATGAATAGTTGATAAGCTTATTGAACGCAAGTGAAATGTGAAGTGTTTAAAGTAGTTCTAGTTTATAACCCGTATAAGGCGGTGTGACTCATGATTTCCAATATACGGTTTCAAAAATATTCTGCGCTAAGCAAGTGAGACAAATAAGTGAAGTGAACGGTGAGCCTCCAGACGCAATAGGCACACACGTGCTCTCTATCGTGATTCTATCATCGAGGCGGCACGACCGATCAGTTTGACTAACGACCGGACCTCGCCATATGTTGCTGACTTACACCGACCACAAACGAGACACTTTTCACTTAAAGTCACTCAGCAGTTCAAGGGAAGTTGGAGCTGAGTCCGCGTAAAAAAGTTAGGGAGTAACTAGTTCGCGTTCGGGATCGAGTGTGATCCGCGTGTGCCGGCGTCTTTGGAGCGAGCGCGCGACCGCGGCGCCTTCGTGTAGAGCTTACACTGATTTTTTGTCGGAGGCATCGTCGCTGGCCCGCTGCGTGCTCCACATTCGAGACTGGTGTAAACGCGGAACGACTATTACCCGCCCCGGTCAGACATACCCGCTAGTGCACTTACTACTTCGCGACCAATCACTCTTCCACCTAGCTGGATTATTTCACTTACCTGGGCTACGTGTCCGCTACAATTACGTACTATTAATATTTCGAAACATATGTGCACGACGTCATACGATATTCGCTCTTATTAGTACGATTAAGTTGTTTAGAGAAATTAGTTTTGACGGTGGATTTAGCTCAAATTTTCTCAAAAGATAACGTTATTTAGTATGCTTATGACAAGCTTAAATAAATTTACATATTTTAGGCATATAAGATATACTAGTTTTTATTAAGTGTCCTGCTTAAATTGACCATGTGTTTATGATGAAGTCACTTGAAAATAAGTTACACCGATTAGAAAGTACGCAACTAATAAAGAAGCTAATGAAGAATGGAATAAATATAATACGAAAGTTTAATAAAAAATAATTCATTGTTAATATTTAAATAAAATAATTGTTGATGATTTTTCTGATTTTATGATGATATTTCTATAAAGAATTAAAGATTGATATTATACGGTCCAATGAATACTTGTAAATTTAAACATAAACACACCGATACATCGATTAATGTTTAAATACCGTAATAAAATCTGTTTCAAAGACTTAAATGCGTCTTTAGTTGCTTGCAGGCACCGATATCATTAATCTGTACACTTAATAGGTTCCGATACCGATATTTACCTAATTTTCCGCTGGTCTGAATTAAAAGCTCATAAGTTCAGTGTATACCAATTAAAGAGGTACTTACTTTAAATTAAATCAAATTGATTGGGGACTTCTAGTAAGTGTTATTTAGGTTACGTAGAAATTTGCGATTTATTCTATAGTTATTGTACAAATACAGATTGCGCTATACAGCAATAAGAAATAAAGTACCTATGTGACTCCTTGTATATGCAAATTATATTTGAGGTTGAAAACTTGTGTCCACGTAGATATGAATATTTACTATTAAGCTATTTTACTATATTTTACTATATAGCATTTACTATATTCACCTTAAGAACTCGAATCAATAAATTATTATGTCCCGCATCAATAAAATTAAACAATCCTACGTTGATGATTTCCTGTGATGATTTCAGTTTTTAAGATGACATATTTTTACGCGTGGCAATGGCACATTAACTTCATATGCCTACATATTTCTCAAATATTAAAATACTTTGTAACTACAAAAGTTCAAGCAGGTATTATGGATAATGTATAGTGATCACTTTAGGTAAGTGTGACGTCATTGCGTAAATTGGCGTAGATGGGCAGCTGCAATACAAATAATATAACTAAGAACGGTTGGGTAATAAAATAATAGCATTGAAGCAGCATACAGAAAAAACACGTCTGTAGGTATAATGACTGGTAGAACTCTACGTAGTTCGACTCCGGCGGCACAACCATCACATCTATTTCTGCCTTATAACAGTAATGTTAAGCACTATTGTGTTCTGGTCTGAAGGGTGTGGTA
>DWPV01002837.1:0-16373 GCA_018251915.1 Urbanus proteus proteus
GCCGATTCCTCGAAGCGGTACCTCGCCTTTACGCCCTGATAGAGGATTTCATGTCATCAATGTCAATGTCGTCAGCATGCTTTACGGAGCCTATTAACTACTCGAGCGTCAGTTAGGTTCAATACTTGTCGTACTATATAGGGTGTTGACCCCGACGTCTTCACCTGGCCGTGTAGTAGTAACTGATGTCCCCTTCGTTGATAGCATGTAACGCTTGGATTGATCTTTAATGTTTGCTAGACCGGTTCTAAAAATACCTGCTCCACCATTCTATTTCCTGTCTGAAGAACGATACCCATTTAATTTGCCACACGAAATTTTCTAGCTTAATTAATGTTATGTATGTGGCTACAAATTAGTTGTAGTCATACCTACATAATGGCGGGCGCCAGCGCCTCAGATATCCGTGACACATCGTGGTTAACGGAAGTTTAAATTTTAACGGGTCCAAATTCATATCGTCTCCACGTACGATTTGAAGCTTTTCAAATTTGCCCCGATAACAATCTATACAATGAAATGATGTTCGCATGCTCTGCCGTAATTTATAACATTATTGTATAGTTGGGGGTTTCATGAAACGCTAAAAATAAAGCGTGAACTTCCCGGTTGAATGGCGTCGTAGTGCGGTGAGCGCGGGGCGCGACGGGCAGCCATTGCCCTCGCCCGGTTTGTTTACAACTCGAGCCCGAGCCGCGGCACGCATCCACATGCACCCTGCGCACTATACTTTAGGGTGCAAAATGGCATCCGGCGGGAACAGGGGAGAGAGCGTGCCCCTGCGCTCGCGCCATCTGCGCGCGCATTATTAAAATAAACTGCCACCGACAGATAGCTAGCACTGCTAGCATAAAAACGACAGTCGGCCCGGTCGCCAGGTGCGGCGTGACCCTCGCTCGCGGCGGCCGGCGAAGGTGCGCTCAGAGTTAGGTCAGTTATTGGTGCGACATGGCGGGCGAAGACCCCGCACGCGTGCCGATGACCAGCTTGCCTCGCCGGGCCTCTCGACAGAACACTGCCAATCGTCACTTTAATCCATAAACCGTCTACGTCTGTTGTTTACCACCTAGCTACGTTCGCTAAAATTACGTCATTACTCCTCGAAAAATGCGCACTACTCGAATTCCTTTCATTCGAAAGATTTAAGATTTCCACAACTGAGATTTTCAATGCCTTTGTGTAATTAATCGCAATAGTATTTAAAACAGTAATGACATCGTTAAAATTATTTGTTTGTATTGTACCAATGTAGGTACCAAAGTAGGAGGTGTACTTTGTAGTGTTTCTAATAATTGGAATGGATTAAACGGAAATGTATTGTTTTTTATAACACATATAAGGATTGTTGTATGCAATTATACAAAATATCCTAATCATAGTTGCTCCTATGTTTTTTCACATTAAAATATTTATACTCTTCTACTAGCACTACATACATCATGTAGATAGTAGACGATTACAAACACGAACAATTTCCCGCAATGCGCTTGTTAGATATGTAGTTGCTACGAAAATTTTCCAGCACGTACCTCTGCCAAATGTAAGGCGTAGTAGGTTTATCACTACAACAGAAAAAAATCTCTTAAAGACAGAAGTAAACCAAAAAGTTAATGAAAATGGTTGTTTTAAGTCGTTATCGTTTAATTCTATGATAAAAATCGGTGTGCGGGTCTACACCGTCGTGGGCGTAGCTAAGCCGGCATCCATATTCATCGACACTAGCGATGGCTTCAACAAGTTGTAGTGGCGTGCTAGAAAATTGCGCGCGCATGCCCGGGGAGCGAAAGAGTTATCTGTCTCACTCGCCCGAGAGGGACGAGTACGGGCCACGGGTACCGCTCAGCGCCATAAATCATAGAGCTTTCGCGGAGCGTTTCGTGCACTCTGCCGCGTCGGAGCGTACGGGTCTGCTTTCATTCGTCACACGAGTCGCCCGAGACGCATCGATCTGGAGCTCGATTCGGCGCTCCTAGACGCGCCGCGCGCGGACACACCTGTTGTGACTTTAGGCGCCGGTACTGATCCCTTAATTGTCCTCTCCTTCGTTTTGAGCTTTCGTAATCCTCTTAACATATGATTTCGTTTTTGTTGATCCCTATCTCGGATCCAACTTTGATATATTGTACGAGCTATTAGTCCGCGACATATTATCGGGTGTGGAACTGTGGAGTCGTACGAAATGGAGTGTAACCACTGCACCGGCGCTGCAGCAAACATCGCACGCGATCACCGGTATGTTAGAAAAAAATGTTTTTTCAAGTGTTTAATTTCAATAATTTAAAAAATTGTCACTCATACTGGCTAATTATTATTATACGGCCACTTAATTATTGCTGATATTTTGGCAAAATTTTATTTCATTTATTTTACCAGGGTGAAACTAAACTTTTATTAAATGCTTTAAGTTTTTGTTTAATTCTAACTAAAATATAGTATAATGTACATTTAACATGTATTCTACTAAAAAAATTTAACCATACGAGTATTTCGTTCAAGTTTTGAAATAAAAAAAAAATCATAATTTGAGAAACTACCCACCTCGGCCACCGCGATAAAAACGGTTATTGAATTGTGTGAAACATTATACATGACCGGGACATGGCGTTCTTGCACTTACCTGGACGAGGCCGAGGAGCGGCCGCGCATGCGCGCCGTCCGCGTTGTCCTGATGCATCGGCCGGCGAGCCCCCGATACACGTTATACCGATTGAATCAATACTGGACTGCCTTGCTGCAATTGAGAGGAAATTACTCTTATTTGTTTCGGTTTTCAATGTGATAAATAAATAAGCCGTTAACGTTATTTAAAAAATACACACATCCGAACATAGTACCTCCTCCTTTTCGAAGTCGGTAAAAAGTGCTAGTACGTACCCCATCAATTTATATTTATTTTGTTTAAATTTATTAATTAAAAAATTATTATCTAAAAGAATTTAAGTTTCCAATTAAGATATTTTTAGGCTAGGTAATCGCTATTCCCTGTTGTACTATTTACTACGAGTACAGTTACGTGAAATTCTCGTCTAAATTTATTGATTAATTTTCAGTAGGTACTAGTTATAAATTGTTTTTTTTTTTTTTTAATATAAATCATAACTTGAAAATATGCGTGTGCAAACGTTGCTGTTACAAAACACTGTATTTTTTATAAATGTGTGTTAATTAAAATTATGACGAGACTAAAATTGTAATCTGTATTGGAATGTGCTGATAACGTTTATATCTACCACAAGGTCATTATCATTCACCGTTGAACTGATATTCGTTATACAATAGAGACGTAATAGGGAAAGGCGGTCTACGCCGGGTGTGCCGGTGCGCGAGCGCGCTCATTCGTTGCAGCTAGGGTTGCCAATGTTCCCATTTTATGAACTGTAAGAAAAAATCAAGCAGTGATAGCCTAATGGTTGTAATTTGGCCTCTCAATCGAGGGGTCCGAGGTTCAAATCCCGGGCACGCACCTCTGATTTAAGTGCGTATTAGAAATTAACTATCACTTGCTTTACGGTGAAGGAAAACATCGTGAGGAAACCTGCAAATCTGAGAGTTCTTAAAAAGAAAGTTTTCAAAGGTGTGTGAAGTCTACCAATTCGCACTTGGCCCGCGCGGTGGACTTAGGCCTAAATCCCTCTCACTGAGAGGAGACTCGTGCCCAGCAGTGGGACAATAATGGGTTGATGATGATGAAGAAAAAATATATATCTACACATTAGATTTTCCAAGTTCAATATATTACAGGTTGACACGAAATAATTTATATTTTACTGGGCATCTTTTATTGCCGACCTTAAGAAACCACTGCTCATGACACTGTTTCGGAGGAGAATCACTACGGATACATTGTATGTATGCGATATCTAAATTAACAGTTAAAATAGTGTATTCTATCGTACTATATTACATATAACAATGTTAAGTGCGGATGGGAATAGGCAACCCTATTTGCAGCTATTCTGTCGTGTGTCGTACGTTATATCGCGCGTAACGTTTGGAAAGCTATTATTCTTTACTACGTTCGATGAACTGAACATTCTCCCTCCCTTTTTATTCGAATTGTATCTCATTGTCCAACTTACACGTTGCATGCGTCTGGCAACTTTTATCTCACCCAACAGTTTTCAACTAAAAGTTCAAATGTATACATTAAACTTTTACCATACCACACCATATTAAGTACATATACAGTTAATAGCATACTATCACTGGATAAGTTTATTTAAATGCAGCCTATGTCAATATGCCAATCCTATGTTAAGTCGTAAAACAGGTCGATGTATTATGCTTTTATAACGATTACGTAGATGCACGGCTAATAATGTGCGTAACACTTAAATTTCACTTTCGAAACTGTTTCAGTTATTCGTTCATTATTTTTAAATCATTGTTTATAACAATTGTAACAGATGCCCGATGACGTAAGAAAAACGCGGTTAGTTGAGCAGCTTAAAATTAGTGTCGTTGAAACGGTCACAAGTCACAATTATTATCGGAGCGTCAAATGTCGAGTTAAACCTGCAGAGGATATGACGTCATGGTTTCGTTTTGTAAACTATCTAATGTATTTTTAATCTGCTTTGCCGTAAATATAAATGTATATATCGGTAGAGCGCCACAACTCCCGAATGACGTATCATAAAGCGCAACATGATTTTTTAAATTTACTTCTTATATCTGTTCGCTGATGAGCGAAAGGACTTGAAGCGCAAAGTTACGTGACTTGAAATTGTACGACTTAATTTGAATGTTATGTGTTTAATAATTATGAAGCTTCGAGTTTGCGACCGTTTGAAACACGAATGACCGCGTTGTCATTTAGATTCTTTGGTCTCACTATACGCATAACATGACGAAATGAGTGGCGCCACTTGTGATTGACATGTTACTGAAGTGACGTTAACAGGAGAAATCGTTCCTGTTGCTTTTTATTAGCGCGGCATAAGTTGCAAGAAAGCAAACATATCATAACGAAAACCGTAAAGTGTGAAACTGTCACCGGTGCGGTACAGCATCCGCGAGGTTTCAAAAAACCGGGCACGCCACGGCACGCCGCGTTCCGTTACACCAAGTAGAGCGACGCCGCACGCGATTAACATTACTAACGCGACCGTCACATAGGGCTGCCATCAGAACAATAATAAAAGCAATAATAAAATAACGCTTTCTACACTCAGAGCCCCATAAAAGAATTTTCTCCTGTGTCGTAGGTCCCATGAACGCACATAGACGAAAACACAAACACTCAGACCCAGAGCAGAAATCTAAATTCATCACGTGTATGGCCAGGTAACTAACCTGGAACCACTGCGTGTCAGACCGGTATGTTGACCGCTTCGGCACGTGGGTCGTCATATAGTATCGTGACATAGGAAAATAATGAAGTATGCGAAATACTGTATTTTCATAGCTAATTCAAAGGCTGTGACTCTAAAAGGTTCCAAGTGTAATTTTTGTATAGGATTACTGTACTAAATATACGAGTAATATATTATGAGAAAACAATAAAATGAGCAAGATACTATATTTTTATGCCTAATAAAAAGGTTATATCATAGATGAATACAAATTGCTTCATGGGAAATTTCTTATACAGGAATAAGTCGACGAAAATAAATGGTCTTCCAATAATAAATGTTTGCATTAAGTCTTAATCGATAGAAAAAATATGACGTGTGTAGGTTCTATATTTGTATATTCTGAAAGTAGGTACTGTATTATATATAGTTTTGTATATATTATTTTTTCAAGGAAAACTGGCAACTGTCAACCCTATCGCCAACACACGGCGAATGTAGTCCAGTGTCGTACAACATATTTCCTTCTCGCCTTGAACTAGCTTCTATGTGTTTCCCTCTTTTGTATTGTTTATCACTATGTTGATATACTAATTAGAGTGAAATTTAATAGTAATTTCGATAGTTTCGTAATATAAAAGTCGCAATGAATTGCTTACCCGCTCTTCGGTTCCGTCAAATCTTATTATTTTACTTACATTATATATTTATAGGAAAGGGATACAATTTTATATAATTGTGATAATACGCACTGAATAAAGTATGTCTCTTGAAATTATCACGTTCAAGGGAAGCTTGCTTAATAAAATTAATCGTGTTACATAATGATATTTTAAACCATCCAATAACAAATAAAGGAAATGACGACTAAATTTGATGACGCGCTCTGAATAAGGATAAATTAGAGGTTCCGATAAAATTACTACACTATTTTACATGCAGTTTATGTACCTACATATATATAAATAATTATGTTTTATGAACTCGAAAGCGGGATAGTTACATTTACTGCAACAGAAATGGTACGGATGATTTTTTTGTTGTCGGTTCTTGTGAGCGCTTTTGGGTAAACGCGTCTGTTTTAACTGCCGGGCGGCAGGTAGGCGAGACCCTTCAACGAAAAAAATATTCCTAGACAGGAACAGAAAAACCATTGTTAAATTACATGTCACGGGATGTGCAGATGGAGGCAAAGTTCACGAAATATTCTTGTTTGAGAGTTTGTGTAGTCGTGAAAGCAGGTAACTAAACTTATTTGACATTTGTGATCATAAGACGTCTAAATGCAGGCGAAGTTCACGAATAGTTCTTGTTTGGGAGTTTGTGTACATTCAAGTTAGACGTAGGCAATGAATTTAAACTTGTGATCAGGAAACGTTCTGATTCAGGTGAAGTTCATGATATGTTCTTGTTCAAGAGTTTGGTTGTGTACACACGACGATAAAAGTAGGTAACCAGGGTATTTGCCGCCTGTGATCGTGAGACGTTCAGGTGCAAACTTTATGAATTGTTCTTGTTCGAAAGTTTGTGTACACGTGAAGTTAAAAGTAGGTAAATTAATTACAGCAACAGTTTGCCCTTGTTTATGAAGTAACTTGCTGGACCTAAATTAGAATTTGGGGGCGGCGAGTTTAATGTAAAAGTTGAAGTCGGGTTTGGATGTGAATATTAAGCTTCCTAAATTTTGGTTAAGATTATGAATTGGAGTTGCTTTTATTTAAACGTTATATATACCTATGCACATGATAGGTATTGTTCGACGTATCTACATGTTTCTTTTAATGGGAATTCGTTGTGAATTTGTCATGAAAAACACAATTTCTAAAAAAATATGACAAATTGCTTTTTTTTAGATGTAAGTGTTAATGAAAAAAAATATTGCTAAAGGTATTTATTTATTTGTCTACAGAAATGAAGTGTGGGCACGAGAGTCTTCTTCCGCCTGGGTGAATCGTCTATGAAAACAATCAAACAGACCTTAATCGAACACTACAGGTAAGTTTATAAAAACTTTTCACACTTTTGCAGCTACCTTAAATTATAACACATTTTGGGATATAAATTTCCTCCTCTTTAACAAAATTAAAAAGGCTTAGCTGATAATTGTAACAATCTTCCATTACTAGATCACCACGATGATACGAAATTATTTTACTTTATTCAATTGTATAACGTGTAAACATTGAAGTTACATTTTTACGATTATGTTTAATTTAAAATTTACGATTAGGTATGTTTACTTTAAATACGGAATTTTCATAACAAATAAACGTATGCTTCAATTAAAACGTACTCATCAAACCTTACTACCTACTAGCAATTATTTTATTTCAAATTGTATCAAATAATAAATTATTATCCGTCATGTAATGGAGACGTCTGTAATTTTGAATCATTGCCAAGTCAGGTGCAACAGAAGCTCGTTTGCAGTAAATTTCCCTTTCCAATATTTCTTATTATCGTAATATACAAAACAAAAAAATCAAAGTAAGTGCTGAAGTAGTTTATTGACTAAAAATAAAACGATTACATAATATTTCTCAGAAAGTACAACGTAGGAAATCCGCGGTGCTACGCCGCTTACGCACAATACATCCCGGCCATCAAAACATGCATGATGCAAAACGATCCAATTTAATCCAACAATACACTTTGTTTCCTACGTCAGAACGGCGCACGGTCGATTTGCATTCTGCATCGTGAATGGATCGATAGTCTGTATACACTGTATGGTGTGTAATCCACTACGACTACATAAAACTGAAAACACTGTTTTAAATTGACTCTAATTAATCGAAACGAACAAAGTGATATAATGCGAAACGGCGTCACACAGTTCATTGTTTGTGATACGACTTATTGAAGTAGTATTTTTTTCTCACCATGATTAGCACGCTACCTAGGCATTGAAATCGACTTGTCGTTTCACTTTTAGTATCCACAGGTGTGTGTGAAAAACCACGGCTGCGTATTCACGCATTCATCCACCCCCTGTTGTTTCAGACGAGGCTCTACAGAGTCGCGTGTAGTGAAAGTAACAGCATTGTCACTCACGCTCAGTTACGATGTTACGCTATTACGTTCAAGATGTCACACAGCTAAAGAAATATGCCTACCACATATGCTATTGATTACATGTGCTCGGTGATTTAATTTTATATCACATTTATATGACCACTCTTTAACATAAGTACCGAATAACAATAGATGCTTTGGCCGAGCGGACATACAGCCCGTATAGTTCTGACAAGTTCACAAGAACCGTCTGCTATTGCCTAACTACACGAACATATAATACATATTCAAGACGAATGCTAGCCCCGAAAACCATTTTAGATAGGTTAGATAATTACATGGTCCCTATTTCACAAAAAAAGAACAAAAAAGCTGCTAAATGCTAAATGTTCTATGTAGAATTACAAATTTCCATGGTCGGCAGTGACCATTAATCATATTTAATAGTATTAAGTTTAATTTTAAAAAGAAAATGCTGCAGAGTAAATTGCGATATTAATGTTAAATACAATGTCACAGAATAGATATCAGCTAAAATTAAAAAATATATATAAATTATATTTAAAATGGCACCTACTTCCGTTCTTTAAAAATATAGTGTCCTTAGTTAAGTTTGAATCGTGATGTTCTGTTATCTTACGCATACGACATACGATATCGTAAATGTATAGTCAAATAAAATGTCCCCATCCGTGTATCCAGTAACGATTCCACAATCTACAACTTGTTAGCGAGTAAATAACATACATACAATCTGACCTTCAGCGTACTACTTGATCAATACTTTGTATGAATCAGTATTACATAATTCTGGCCGTAGCAAATTGAGCCATACGCTAATGAGCCGATCAATCAGGGCATTCACTACGTCGATTGAGTTTGTCTGTTCCTATCATTATCTCAACATTGATAAGAGTCTGACGAATGATCGCTTACTTTTCGTACATACGATACAATTGTTTATCGCTACGATGACGTTTGTTTGTTTTCTGTCTCCATTCATGTTCCGTTTTGTAGATCATCCAATAATAATCAGTTGTACTGTATTTCGATCATAAGTTATGATTATATCTTTTTTATCTATGATGTATTGTTTTACTGTACTGTAACAACACAAGTGCTGAACTGGCACTGAAAGCAGTGAACTGATTTTCATGAAATACTTACCCGAAGAACGTACATTTATGTACCATTGACAATAAAAAAGTGCTTCCAAACGTGATAACTATTAGGTTCGTGCCATCGGTTTTTGTATGCGACATATCGATTATTGAAACCCTTAAAGTATTAAAAGCAGTCCATATTCACGGTATTTTTAATAATTGTCGAACTATGAAAACGGTGTAGTTTAGCGCAGTAGCTGTTAGATAATGTGTTGAGTACATTTTGTGAAAACGTAATTTATCTTAAGTAAAGCCACGCCCATGGAAATATGTAGTTTATAGGTGTTATTATGATTATGGCATGCTTGGATTGCTTGTCCAAGTCAGTCAGCGTGCAATCCAAGCCAATCAGCGTGTAGTTGACTCACAACTGGCTTGCCTTACACTCCGCACATCGTGGACCATTCACGAATTATCGGTGCTTTTAAAATTTACAAATATTAGGATCTTTGGAAAATTGCTGTAAAATAAGGGAATTCCAGTGAAAACGCCCTGATCCTTGATTTCATCCGTATTGTTGTACTGTTTATTTAATAATTTAAGGTACTTTTACATTACAGGCATATGAAATAATTATTCTTCATATACAAAGTCGTGTTATTTTCTTAACCGCAATGGTTTTTATTCTTTGTTATTGAAGCCTATTATAGTAATTATATTTTTTTAATTACTTCCGCAAAAAAACGTGTACACAGTTGTGTAACTGAAACACAAATAATAATTAGCAGGTCATTCTCATTTAGTAATCTTATCAGGAGGCGCCTTTGTTGGAGGTCGCGCCGGTCGCTGCGCCAGCGCGTGCGTAACTGATAAATGAAAAGCAATAACAATACTATTGTAATTATTAGTTTAATACGAATATAATTGTGTCAAAGGCGACTAAGGAATTATATTCAGATGATAAGCAGCACTATTCTTCATTTAATAGATTACGATTAAACACTAAGCTAAGCGCGATTTCATACATTGAATGAATTGATGGAATATTTAAATTATTACAATATTGTGTTTAATTATCTCATTGATATATTAAAACGAGAATGTAAACGGGGATAGGAACATAAAGTTATTTACTAACCAAAAAAACTCGGTAATATTGTGAGAGCATTGAAAGAAATAAAAAACGAAATGAAGACTTAAAAAATCGCAAGTTGCTTCGGCAAGTTTAGTTTCTGTAGATATTATTACAGTTTTTTTTTGCATAAAAGCACATACGTTTATTGCCATAAAGAACCTTAAGGGTCCCTAAAAAGGGTATAATAACAAGTTCCTTTGTTCAGATTGTTCATTTGATCAGTAATCAGTTTTATGTCAAAAGACGTGTCCCATAGTCGCGTCGGTTATTTATCCATTGAGAATGTCAGCGTCTATAGAGAGCGGTTACGCGGCGTTCCCCTCTTAATCCAATGCATTTTGCTTTCGGAGCAGACGCGGCTTGAATGGCGTTGTCGGTTGTAAAAGCTGGCGAAAAAACAAGTGCCGTTGAACCCGCTACGGAGAATGCACCGGCGCCGTTAGCTTTATCCGAGGTCAGGGAGGTATCGCCGATGTATTGTACTGTCGTGAGCTCGTCCGAAATATGCATAAAGTCTCAGCTGACTGCCCCGAACGGACAGCTGTCTAATGACTTGTATTTTTATTTATTGCGGTTACCTTATGACGACGATGCTTAGTTTATTTGTTCAGTCGGTATGTGAGTTTCTTGAATGGCGGGCGTCTTGAAGACCTAAAAACTAAAACATAAGTATGGTGGGTTCTAATATTACCTTTATTGTTTAACACGCTATTCATGTTTATACAATGTAGTTAGTTGGGTTAATGCATTAAGTGTTTCGTAATTGAACTGGCAGGCGGCGTGTCTCGGTTGGTTTGTTAGCAATTCCATTAAGTGGTCATCTAATTTCTATATCTAATGGCTCGTCGAGTAAGTGACCTGATTCTAGATATTTCCGTCGCAAAACCTTTGACCCGACCTAGTTACCTGTCCTGTATCGGTAGCCTTATCCGTTTAGGTATCTTAGGAAAAATCAATCTTATTTATGTCCCTTGCGATTTGACTTTAATATTTTCCCAAGAAAGTGTTTAGACACCGTATTAATTGTTACTTGCCTATTATCTCTACGTTCATAATAGATGGGTTTTTTATAAATTGTAACAGGAAAATTGCATCAACGACACGGAACTGTGGCGCAAATTCATTTAAGTAATCAAGTTTGTGAGGGTTAGGTGCCGCGCTCGGCCGGCTGGCTCGCGCACTGCGCATGCGCTAGTCCATCGATTTCTATATACAGGAAGCTTTTCCAATATTCGCCATTTTGTCCTCGCTGTCTACCATAAAGTTTTACATTATTGTCGACCGTAATGTGTATATTAAGATCTATAGCGTTACTCTATTATACGTTAGTGAGAGAAGTCGCACGATTATTTAACTCTTTGTAATTAATTTTATTTTTGTTAAAATCTAAATATTAAAAATATACCTACACACATTCATTCAACAATTCTAACAAAATCTTTTTTTGAAAGAGGACTGGTAGCAACAGCTGACAATAGCACATTCAATAGAGTGAAAACAAGTATCCAAAATATTTGATTCTCTTTTATTTTAAATATTTATATATTTTTCGTTCATGAATAAATTGGTTAAGCCACAACGAACATACTCTATTATGCGAACTTTAACGAAACTCCAGTTAAATACACGGTTCCTATAGGATTATATGATCGAAGAAGCAAACTAGCATGCAGTCCACCTGATAGTGACATCTGTAATCTATCCCAGATAAGATCACAGTCCTACCTGATGTCGGCTACAGATGCGTTGCTACCCCTGAGGACTAAGATGGAATACTTCGCATAAATATGTGTCCCTAACCACACCCTTTAAACCAGAACACAGCAGTGCTACACTGCTGTTATAAGGCAGGAATATGTGGCGGTGGTGCCACAGGAGTCGAACCACAAACGGGTCTACTACTTAAAAAAATACAATTTTTATACTATACCTACTATAGAAACTATCAATTTTACTAGCAATAAAAGTAGCCTATGTCGTTCTTTTACCTTAAGACTACGCAAAACTTATCAATCCTACAGGAAACGATACAGCGATCAGCGGATCGTATGATCCGGCATATTCCAATATAGAATACTTAGAAACAGACGTACTTAAAATCTACCAAACGAATTTCATGCGTCAATTGTCAAAAATATTCGTAAGATTATTCATCTTGGATACTACTTGATATAAATATAATATTACCATTATGAATTTGATGGCGACTCTTTATTAAGAATTTTGTAGACAATGTGTAGTATATAAGGTCGTGAAGTTTGGCTCCGGGTCACCCACTTGCAGTAAATATTTGGATTCACCAACATGTAACATTTAAAGTTATTGGATAAAGTGATTCAAAAGATTAGGTTATTCTGATATACACGTTTACAAGTTCTTATTACTATGCTATTGTCCGTAGATTGACTCCGAGAATAATATAAAAGCTGTTAAGGAAAGTAGAGCTTTATTTGGCCAACCATTTGGTTATAGACCAAAATCGCGATTTCGTAGAGTCGCTTTTGTTTAAAAATACTTATGTCAGCTTAAAATATTACATACTTTCTACTTAAAGGTACAGAATCCTCACGTGCAAGTGGATAATAATAATTCATAATGTGTGATTTATAATCGATACTTCCTGCGATCGCGTATGTTATCTGGTGATAAATCATGGCAAGATGTTTTAGGGGACATTCAGGCGGCAAGGTTGTAATGATTTTTGGTTACAATAAAATGAAAACACTGTAACAACGGTTGCAGATCATCTGATTTTAAATAATGACATCTCGCAAGGTCATAAAGGCCACGCGAACGCCTGAGTTAATAAACTGAACACACAAAACCCACAAGATTTAAAGAGATTCCTAATGATTAAGGAAACATTGTTGAACAGGTTAAGCTGCAGAAATGCGACATAAGAGGGATTGTGAAAATAGCATGAAAATTCATTTGATAATAGATTGAAAGTCAATAATTACGTAGAACGTCAATGGTTTCCGTAAAAAAAGCTGAAGCTTAGGAGCAATCTACCTAATTTAAGTATCTAATTCCTAAATAGGTGGATAAATATGTAGTTTCTGTTGTTGCGTTTTTATTTATGTTGTCAATTGTTCACCAATGCTTCCAAATTTTAAATATTTTTATACCTAAAGCTTAAAGTAATTGTTGTGTGTTTGATATGGATTACACCTAATTAATTGAAAGTTTGAGTTTTGTTCGAATTCAGAATTTGTGTACCTAATTGACATTTAATCAAAAACTTATGATCCGAGTTGGCAAACTGATAATTTTGTTAAAAATTTTAATTTGCGAACTATACACGAGGTCGTGTGTCTAGAAGGCTGGCCGTGGCGGATAGGTCACCTGTGACGACATAACTATGGTTAATTCAAACGGAAGTAACAAATAAGCGATTTGGTAAAGCTTAGACAGAGACTCGGTACCGGGGTCGTATTGGCCAAACGCATACACACACACAATTTTATTATAGAACGAACTGGGGACTTATGAGTGGTAGATGCGGCGTGCAGAGGATCTGTCTCTGTTTTGATAGTTGCGATTAGTTTTATTTAAAAGATGTAAAGTGTTTTAAAAGTTAAGGGATACAATATTGTAGGTAATAATAAGAATATTTAGGATTAATAGGCTATATACCCTGACAAACAAGAAGTAACTAAACCAAGATGTCACCATCTGATTAAATTATGAGCCTTTTCATGATTTTTCAATGAATATTATTTTATTAAATTGTTTAGTCTATATGTCAACCGAATCTTCTTATTGAATAAAAATATGTTATACACGATAACTTTACACTTTCTTATACATACATATTATATGTTTCAACTCTAAACGATAATGAGTGTTTTAACACGCTTATGTTAGCTTTACTTGAATGCATGTAACGACATAATTAGGAATGTAACGGAATGTAATCATCTTTTCGACAATTTCTAGCGAACATGTTAGATTTTTTTCTTTAAAGTTCTCCAATGTCAGTGTTTGTAAAATACTCATGAAAGTTAAACATGAAGTGATCATTATATTTTTTTATGAAACAAATTTACAGGTCATTGTTTTTTATCAACAGGTACGTTATGGTGTCGGCAGCGATGTCAAATATTGCTCCACAAATAACGTCCGGTACTATTGCGGACCTGATTGGTAAGTTTTATTTGTATTTGTTAAGTTTTGTTATCTTTCTATTCTGTACTGTTTTGCTATGCGCGAACTATGATTACTCTAAAATTACCCATTGTGCGATATTTAATTACCCAACTGCTAAGCTGAGCTGTGCGTGTTTTTATTGTAATTTATGCGTAGATTCTTTACCCCTTTAAAACAGAAGCGTTGAGAGCGGAAATCAAAGAACATTTTCTGTATTGTTGCAGGTATTTAATTCGGCGTACCTACGTTTCATCAACTACGATTTGAAATATTGATCCGTCTTTCCTTCCGAAGAACAACGTTCGCCCTTCAAACCTATCAGGTAAATATCCACCTCCGTTGATAACAACTGTTAATATTATTACACCTCTGTCCCCTTTTCGTTTTGTTGCTTGTTGTTTATTAATGTGCATTGCTATTTTGGATATCATAAATTATAATTTATCTTCCTAAGCGACTATTTGAAGCTTGGCGACTTAATATTTGCATTGAATATATTCACGTTTCTTAAACTATGTTATAATGAAATCAAAAAGTGGATGAAATCATGAACATGGCTACGTCGAAGATGTAATCAAATGTTATTGATAACTGTATTTTCTTATGTTTCTTTGTGCCTATGTTTTGTAATACTTATCCGTGATGCAATTAAAAATACAAGTACAATAACATTTAGTTACATCAGAAGCTTATAATTATGCTTTGGCGAATGACAGGATATCTTTTGTGCAGGTACGCAAGCGCGCTGGCAATTGGAAACGAACAGAATCATTTGAATGGGTTTCTCAAAACTTTTGACAGCTCGCTGCACCTCCCAGACACTAACCGCGACAGTGAAGTGACTCGATCACCAGTGAAGATTATTTTCAGGTAGGTACTCAACATTTATCTCGAATGCTAGCGTATGTATGTATGTCATTCATTTTCTTTTATTTTGTTCCATATTTTTGTATTTTGTGCCCTCATACCGTATCACACACGTTATTAGCTAGCGAGAACGCACGGGCGAGTTTGATGTGCTGCATCCATTATGATGATTTACGGTAAAATTATTGTCTGAAGGCATATGCTTCTCATGGTACCGATTACATTAAATTATATCTGAATAAAACATTTTGCCTAACTAATTATAAATTAACGTCGGTGTCATTTTAAATACATGATTTTTCACCAGTAAATTACCATTATTGTCTTAATAACACTTGCGTATGTATTAATTTTCAAATTAGTAACATTTCCCGTGAACCTTCATACCCGCTTTTTTGTCCAAATGCATGATGTACATAGTTAATTAGATTTTTTTTTATATTCATATAAATTATACGTTTGAGATGTATTAGTGTATCATTCTCTTTTGTTTTTATATTTACATATACAAGCATATTTTTTACATAATCAAATTTCCAAAATCATATTCATAATAGACTTATTTGTTTAATAATTAGGTATTTATTATGCCACATACAACTAATAGACTTTTTGCGTAAAAATAATATAAACGGTAAAAAAAAAGATTCATCGCATTAAATATTAATCGTTATTATATAAGGTCGCGCGTGCTTTGCCATAATAAATAAAACAAAAATTTGGAGTCTTTGATCAACTGACTTATACGAGTATCGTTAGGACCAATCGTAATTAGGTACATGTTCCTATATTTTCAATGAAATAATTCAT
>DWPV01002838.1:0-16372 GCA_018251915.1 Urbanus proteus proteus
TTGTCTTGTGTGTTGTCCATGGCACCCACGACACAGGAGAAAATCCTAGTGTGGGGCTATGAGTGTGAAGCGTTATTTATTTATTGTACTCAATCTACTCTGTTCCCTTTACTCTTAGAGGAGATACGTGCCCAGCATTGGAACAATAATAAGTTATTTTTATCACTCATTATTATAACTATTATAACTCACGCAATCCTCGATTCTAGTTTCTGTTACCAAGTAGTAGGGCCGAGCGTCTTTTGCAAGGCTTAGATTCATGCAGTGTTATGAAACTGTAATGCCACCGCACTTCATGTATGAAATGCACACAATTTAATTAAATATGTTATGTTGTCTTGCTTGAAGGATTTATAATTTTGTTAATGTGACTTTATTTGTACCTATAATCATTCAGAATTATATTGTAAGTTTGGAGTAGCAGTCTATGTTCGTCGTCAACCTAATATCGTCCCACTGCTGGGCATGGGTCTCCCCTCACCGTGAGAGGGATTTAGGTCTCAGTCCACCGCGCTGGCCAAATGCGATTTGGTAGACTTCACACACCTTTAAGAACTTTTCTAGGAACTCTCAAGTGTGCAGGTTTCCTCACGATATTTTCCTTCACCGTTAAAGCAAGTGACAATTAATTTTTAATCCGCACATAAATCAGAGGTGCCTGGGACTTGAACCTAGGACCTGCCGATTGAGAATCCAAGTTTCAACCATTAGGCTGCTAAATAAAAAGTCAGCAGTTTACCAGTACCCTAAAAATTAGAATACTTCCACCGAAACTCCTTCAGGCTAGAAATAAATGTTGTAGGCACTATATAGTCGACTCTATATCGACCTACAAGATAAAACTACTTACATCTATAAAAAATATTCGCATCCATAAAAGTATCGAAATAAACTATTTACAAGGCCAAGCCTTTGAGAATATTTCTAGACCGACCTAGTACCCATTTTGCAGAGACCACAAATCAAATTACTTCAGCGTGAGATCATATCGAATAGAATAAGCTGCCAAAGTGTCTATAATGCTCCTGGCCTCTCCTTTAAGATGTCCATTGATACCCTAAGGAATTTTCAAGTACAAGGCTTTGTGGCTTGGAGATACGTGATGCTAATGATAATACTGATTTTAAAGGTACGAATCCTTGTGGGTCGACTCAGGCGGCACCACTGCCACTCCTATTTCCGAATTATAAGAGCAGTGTTCAGCGCTGCTGTGTTCTGATCTGAAGGGTGTGGTAAGGTAAACATTCTTATTGGAGGCTTAGTCCATAGCAACGCATATATATATATATTTTTTCCATCATATAAAAAATTAACTAATTCTTTGATCGTCAACCCATTATTGTTACACTGCCGAGACACGGGTCTCCTTTCAGAAGGGTTTTGCCATAGATGTAGTGTGCAAGCCAAATTATTCCCTGCCCATTCCGATTATCGGATTACCAAAACCTCTTGTTTAGCCTATACATCGATAATATTGGCTTAACTATGGTTCGCCACTACCACACAATGCGATGTATTCACACCACAGTATCTTGCGGGCAGTATTGTGGGACCACGCAGGTTTATTACACTAATTAACCTTAATCCCTATAGCATTGACGGAAGCTTAACTCCTTAGGGTATTTCTACCTATATCAAATTGGAATTGGCTGGAACCAGTTAAAACAAAGTAAAATAAATCAAATAATGTCTAGTTACTTACCTTTATGCTTCATATTTTCGATTTTTTTTATAACATGTGAGTAGCAAACGAGCTTGCAGTTCACCTGATGGTTAGAAGCCACTGCCGTCCATGAACATTTCTAATCAACCCCAGATATGATCACGATCATACCTGGGGTTAACCACAGATGCGTTGCTACCCCTGAGGACTGAGATGGAACGCCTCGGATAAGTATATCTCCCTAACCACACCCTTCAGACTAAAACACAGCAGTGCTTAACACTGTTGTTATAAGGCAGAAATAGGTGTGGCAGTGGTGTCGCTGGAGTCGAACTATATAGATTTCTACCACCTTCAAAACTACTACTACTAACACTAATAATGCACACATTGACATCTCACGCTCACATAGACAATCACATTTTGATCTCGCTATGCGTTTAACATAGCCGACCTACCTACGTTAGTAGGATCTTACACTTATGGTCAAACCTTTGTGTAAAACCGAAACTATCGCTAGTCCACGTTTCGTAAGCGGCAGTGGCAAGATACCATAAGGTGAACTGCATATATTGGCTCTTTCAATCTTATTAAAAGAAATACCTGTGCCTTTAATATCAATAGGCGAACAAAGTTCTACCAAACCATGACTCAGCGAAGGGTTCGCTACAACACGGTTTAGCCCTAAGTAAATAATAAATAAAACCGGGCAAGCGTTTCACGATAAATCTTTGTTTCGCTTATTATAGTGATTTGTAACGTTTACATAAATAAACGGTGTTTGTATTACGATTCTCGTTTAGATATCTATACTAATAAATAAAATTCAAGTGTCTGTTTGTGGTGGATTGCTCGTTTTTTACTCCTATATTAAAACTCATGCGCTATCTATAACTGCCACTTAAGCATAGGAATTTCTTTACGATAAAAATAATTGTAGCGGAAGTAGGTGTCTCGACAAGCTATGACATATCTTTCATATGCCTGAGACTTCACCATACTAATTATTAGCACCTACAATGAAGCAACCATCACAAAAATGAGGCTACCGTCACTTACAATGAGGCGACCATAACTTAGGAGCAGCAACCTACCTTCAATTGACTTCAGTTAAAATGTCTACCAACTTACCAACTTAGCAACTTACCAACAAGCCAAACGTAAGCCTATTGTGAAATAAAAAAAAAATACTGCACTAATGGTAAACCATGGCTTAAACTCTTAAAGATCTAGTCCAGCATGGGAACAATGACAATGGGTAAAACGGGTAAAACGGGTGAATAAAATGGGTCTATGAAGAAGAAAATATTATCAGAACCAATTTCAATTCGAACCTTCGTTTGAATACACGCGCGTCTTATAATGATCATTCATAAAGAAATTTCAATATCTGAAGCTGAATCTGAAATTAAAATCTATAGGATATGATATCTGTGTATCCTCAGCCATTTTGTATATATTAATGTCTGCGTGTCTTTGTGTTTTTAACTTTTTTTGCATATTGAAGGGTTCGGCTCCGACGGTACCACCGACACACCTTTTTCAGTTCTATAACAGCAGTGTTGAGTGATATTATGTTTTGGTTTGAAGGATGTTTTTTTATATGATCGAAGTAACAAACGAGCATGCAGTCCACTTGATGGTAAGTGGCCACTACCACCCATGGACATCTCTAATCAACCCCATATAGGATGAACGTTCTATCTGAGGTTGACCACAGATGCGTTACTACCCCTGAGGACTGAGTTGGAACGCCTCGGATAAGTATGTCTCCCTTACCACACCCTTCAAACCAGAACACAGCTACTTAACACTGCTGTTATAAGGTAGAAATAGATGTGGCGGTAGTGACGCCGGAGTCGAACTACATAAAGTTATACCACCTTTAGATTTAATTGTAGTAAAAAAGACATACTAACGAGACTTAGTACGCAGGGGTAAGAATGTATTTATAGGCAATCTCAGGTAACACGCTGATCTTATATGACCCGTATAGCAGCGCGGTCATCATACCATCAGACCGGTATGGTGACCCCAGTGGGATCCAGGTTCAGTTCCTGGCCTAACAAATACATAATTATATGAATGATGAATATATAATTCTGTTCTGGTTGTTTACACACAAATAAACGTTCATCTTAGTGTATTTCTGTAGCACCCACGCCTCAAGAAAAATCTATCGGACTATGAGGAGTGTGGGGCAGATATTAAAGCGTTATTTATCAATCGTTTTGCAATCGTTAAATATACAAGAATTTATTATTTTAACACAATTTCAACGAAGCCGCGCGCTTAACATAGTAGAATTCGAAATTACTTTGGGCCTTTGGCTACACCATGAATATTACATGCATTGCGATCGGTATTATACCTTGTTGATTTGTAGATTTTTGTACCTTTGATGTTATATGGAGGGATGTGCTACGCAAAATGAAAAAGTAATTTAAATATGTACCTTCCATAATAATTTTAACGAGAAACGTGCGTTTGATGAAATAATAAATTATATTTAAAAACGAATTTGGGTTAAAATAATATGTTGAATAATGAATATTATTGAATAGCTTAAAGCAATGAATACTCAATATAGCTTGGTACTTACTAAGAGAACCCATTACAAAATTTAAAAATCCAGTTCTTTTGTTATTAAAGTGTTATTAAATTAATATTTTATTTGAATTGGGTCAAAAATAAGTCTATTGAATAATTGAATTTATTGAATAGCTTAAACCAATGAATACTCAATCAATTTCGTACAATACTAGGAGAAACCATTACAAAATTTATTAAGGCAGTTCTATATAATTTGATTGGTGGAAATATCTCTCGTCTTAAAAGTGGTTTATGACAAAATCAATGTAAGTACGAGCAGATATTGTAACCAGTGAACCGAGCATAATAATATTAGCCATGACAAAATTAATAAAGACAATCTCTGAGTGTAAGTCGTGGAAATATCTTGTTTTAAGTGCGACCAAATCAATATAATTACGAAACTAGTTGATCCCCGCGGTTTTACCAGCGTCAGAGAAGAAAAAAGTTATACATATTTAAATAAAAGTGATATCCGATTCTCCCGCGACAGCACGCGCATGCATGTGGAGCGCGCGCTAATGCATTTTTTAGAAATAAAAGTACCTTATGTTACGTCTTAGAACTGTAGCTATCTTCCAATAAAAGTCCCGTCAAAATCAGTCCAGCCGTTCAGAAGATTACCTCGGCCGAACAGACAGACAGACAAAAAAAAATTGCATTTTTTAATTTATTGTGTATACTTTCATAATTATGCATTAAGTAAAAAAATGTTATTTTGAAATAACAAACAGACACTACAATTTTATTTATTTGTATAGATGTAGTACATTAACTTCCAGATTAGTTTAATTTTATATCAATTATGCATGCATTTATAAATATGACCGTTAGAATCGGTATTGAACGGAAACTGACCAATTGGCATTGAAATTTTAATCATCAAGTTGTTCACAAAATGTCAAATCAATGGCCCTTTGACAGTATTTTAATCCACTACGTATATTCCCAGTTTGAAATGAGTCCCCAAATGAGCATGTACATTCAATTCGATACCAAATGAGCCAAAGATAATGAGCGAGTGATTTGCGCCTTTGTACACAAATGAGTTGTATAATTGTACACTAAATGCTCGTTTGTGTACAAAGTTGTTAGTAAAAAATTGGTAGGACTGTTGTAAGTAACATAAAATAGTTTCTTAAAGCTATAAATAAAATTATGTTAAAATTGTTTTGGGGCTATGTAAATATTAATAAATCGTTAAATTAAAAAGAAGATTATGTTATTTTATATTTATTTCATGATCATTTACCTTGGTGTTATTGCCGTGATCACGATCCATGTAAAAGATCGAAATATTGGCAAAAAAAAAACCGTCTATCGTGAGTATCCGTTACATACTAAAATGTATCAATTCCGCGATAATAAAAGTTTAAAATCATATACCTTGGTAATGCTTAGTTTCATAGATGCATTAATTAATTTTGTTTGTTCTTTATGCAACACATCCAAACCGAAATTTCTTATTTAATCTGAAGAAAATTTCCAAAAATATGAATATCACACGTTTACGTACATTATTCTTTCATGAGTTTAGTAAATCAGTTCAAACCAAAAAAAGTTTACCAAAAAATGACTTCACTTAGACTTCAAGTTTAAATTCTCAAAATTTACACCCAAAAATACAAAGCACAATAAACGTTTACAAAATACATGGAGATGAATGCAATTTAGAACTACACAAGGGATTTTGCAAATTCACGCTTTGTTTTACAACACAAATTAAATTAAAGTTTCTGGCGGCAATATATCATTCAGTGTTTGCAGACAAGATATTGCATTAATTTATTAACAGAAACAAAAGCCAAAATAACTCGTCCAAGATATTATTTTAATTAATAAACGTTACCGCTACAGACTTCTTTCAGCCTTTTTTTGTTGATGAGGGGGAAAGGGACCTGCACTGGAGTCTTCTGGCGTCATGCCCCAACGGGCCCAATCTCAGGCGAGCTCCTTATCTGGAGTCCGAGGACGGTGGATGGACGGTTCGAGCTCCTTATTTAATTGAATGTGCGTATTTCAGACTCTTGAATATACTTTGGACACAAAGACAACACAATTTTATTAGTAATCGTACAATGCAAAACAAAAGTATAATAAGGCACGAGTGATACAAGTTTTCTCATCGAATGAAGGATTCAGTGAATCGGAACTTATTGCAATATTATACCGGCCATTTTCTTTTACGATTTAATTAAAGAAAGAAATAATTACATTGAATATTATATGTGTTAATGTCGAAATGAAGTTGCTAGGATTTATCGAATGACTTACGTATAACAAATATTACTTTGAAAGTGAATGATTCAGTATTATTCACATGAATTCCTACGAACTTCGTACAGTCCACATCGGATAAAGGATAGGTTATACCGATAACCGATAGGAAATAAAGGCTCTGGAGTGACAACCACGGTTAGGCAAAAGTTTGCATTGTCCCCTAACCATGGACAACTGACTTGAAGAAGACAACGAGAAACTTCCGGATGCAGAAGGCTCAGGATCGATTCAAGTGGAATTAATCAGGGGAGGGTCATATATAGCAGTGAATCTTAAATTACTAATGGATAGATGAATGTAGACTGAACGCTCGATACTCGATAGGGAATAAAGGCTCTGGAGTGACAACCACGGTTAGGCAAAAATACATTGTCCCTTAACCAGATGGACAGCTGACCTGAAGAAGACACCGGGAAACCAGCATTCAGAAGGCTCAGGATCAATTCAATTGGCACAAATTAGGGGAGGCTTATATACAGCAGTGAATCTTAAAATACTAGTGGCTAGATAAATGTAGACTGCACGCTCGTTTGCTACTTTAATTTTATAGAAAAAGCTTGTAGAAACTAAGGAATAGGTACACCGGATGTCTTTCCATGCTGAGGTCACGGAGTACTCTTCGAAGCGCCGAGGCCGGCCATCGGGGCGTTTTAGTCCGGTAATAATCCCACATAACCTTGCATCGCTCCCGAAGCGTTGGGTACCGTTTGAAGGTTTCCTTGTCAACAACAAAAAATGTTCATTTTTTTGAAGACTCATCTTCACACAGTCATTCACAATTCACTATTTCTTCGCTCCACAAAGATAATATATAATCCAATAAACAACATTTCTTCCAATTCTCAAAGTGTCAGTATTCTGAATGCGTGTAGATAAAAAATAAAATGGCGGCCGGTAATCCCGCGGTCCAACGAAGCGGGAAACTTAACAAGGAACGGACAACGGTTAGTAACATTTTATATACGTATTTCTGTATGTTGTCTTTGGACGTATTTTTTGTGAAAGCAAATTAGGGATGTTGTAGATATGAAAATTTGGATCTGGACATGAATGCGAATGTGGTTATGGATATGAAATTTTTATTCCTGGATAGTTTAAGTAACAGATGCACATATAATTATGATTTTTAAAGGATTGTAAAAAACAGTTAAGTAATTTATTTGCAACTAGCTCAACCCCGCGTATTCACCCGCGTTTAAAAAGTATAAGAGAATACATATTCAAACACAACGCCCGCCCGCGACGGCGCGCGCATGCGCGTGAAGCGCGCGCTATTGGATATTTCAAAAATTAGAGTAGCCTATATTACGCCTTAGACCTTCATCTATCTTTCAGTAAAAGTCCCGTCAAAATCGGTCCAGCTGTTTAGAAGATTACCTCAGCCTTTTGAGCTCCACACCTATCCGAAATTATTCGAAACTTTTATATTGGACTGCATTACGGTTTCGGATAGCATTTTATTTCAGATAGTTTCGGTTACGGTTACAAAACTGTATGACATCCCTACTCAAATGTTTGAAGTCTTTGTGTGGTCGCTAATGTTGTTTTTATTTAAATTTATATTATAGATAGCGTTAGAGGTCTTCTTAAACATGTTTCACATATTCACAGTCGAGTGTGTATGTGAATATGACTTGGTTTATAAATGTACTAGTATAGACTTCGGGTAAGAAGCCCTCATATCTATGGCTGATATCAGGTAAGACTTCAAATCTATGTTGAGTCAATACGCGGGTCTTCAAATCTATTTTGACGACCCGCGTGGTGGAGCGGTTACCTTATTGGTCCGACACGCAGTGGGTCCTGGGTTCGATTCCCGACCAGACAGATATTTGAATGATGAATTTAGATTTCTATCCTGGGCTTGGGTGTTTCTGTATTCCTCCTTGTATGTCCATAGCACCCACGATACAGGAGAAAAGCCTAGTGTGGGGCTATGGGTGTAGAAAGCGTCTTATAGCTAATAGAGAACTCCATGGACGGCATAATCACTTGCCATTTGGCAAACTGTTCGTTTTCTCTTACTATTACAAAAAGTACTTTAAAGTATTTTACGAGACATAAAGAAATCTACAAGAAAGGACGTCGTCACAACAAAACACATTACATTTATACGAAACAATCTTTAAAATAATCTGTTTATTCAATACCCCTTCAAGGTTCTTATAAAATACGTTTCTGAATTCATGATTTAGTGTCGCCAAACTTTATACAATAATGCATTACAACTACCCATTGTGTGAAAAATAAATGTCGAACGCTTTTACGTTTTTCTTTCTTTTATTTACAATACAAAAATGTTTTATAAGCCACGGAATATAAGGGACTTGCTTCACTACTAAAGTGAGGCGAGTTACAGCGATTTAATTTTTGTAGTTGTTGTTGATTTGATGAGTTGCAATGAATTTATTTACGTTGAAACTACAGTTACTTTGATCGCGGTAGTATCACTATCTTTGGCTGCATTTTTTTTAAAGCCCACTGTAGTGTACAGATGTTTCCCACAACTGGGAACGGCCTAGAGTACAGTAAATACACTTTGGTACATTAAATCAGGGAAGAAACTCTCCGAGTGCTACGCACCATTGCAAAAGTGTCGTGAGGATTTTTCGTGACACTCGCTTAGCCCCCTTAGCTCCTTATGGCGCGGTACACTGCCGCGTCATAAGGAACTTCGTTCCAATAAGAAAGTAAATCAAATAAATCGGATCGGTGACTGTAACAGTAAGACCAATTTTGACAAACTTGACTTTACGAACTCGACGTCGCTGATGTTAACTTTATAAATTAGTTATCAATACAAGCCGCAACGTTTTGAACATATAACCACATCTGACCAATTTAATAAAGGGTCTGAACAACATATGTATTTTTGTTTAAAATGTCGGTGTTTTATGTATTCATTTTTGTATAATTACAACACTTATATCACAAGAAAACCAAGTATTGTGTGTGTGCCTAATATAATATAAAAATATTCTCCCTTTGACTACAGATTGTTCCAATTAAAACTAATTTAAATATCACAGAATTTTCCATTACTATTATAATCGCTTGTAAAATAAACTTATCGCTTACCGCTTGTCTCTTTCAGTCGGCAAAGAGACCAAAGCAAGAAGTAACTATTGAACAGACAAACATAAATAATATATTTCACCCTGAAAGGTTTTTTATGGGCACTAGAGATGATTTTTGTAAATGTTTCGAGACGGGCGGCCATTTAATGGGCCTGTCCTGAGGTTGGGTGTCTCTTGAAATGTTTACGTAAAACATTAACCTTGCTATTTTTATAAGGCACGAGCCCTAATGTACATCAATTCCGTCCTTCAGAAATATTGACGTTTTTACCTATATGATGGAAGTAGAGTATGAGTATGGAACGAGTATGTAGTCCATCTTTAAGTGGGGACTAACGCCCATTTACATATGTAATCATCCCCAGACTTATCTGGGGATATTTAATCTTAATCATTGGTGATCTTAATCACCTCAGGCACAGATAAGATAACCTCAGGAACAGTCCTACCTGAGGTCGGCCAAAGATGTGTTGATACATCTAAGGACTAAGTTGGAACGCCTTGGATGAGTATGCCTCCCTCACCACGGCCTTTAAACTAGAACACATTAGCGTTGAACACTGCCTTATAAGTCAGAAATAGGTGTAACGGTGGTGCCGTCGGAGTCAAACCACAAAGGACTCTACCACCCTTAGACTTAGCTACAAATGAACTTCTCGGAATTCGTTTTCGAAGAAATCATGGACATCACTCATATGACTGGTCCAATGTCATTGTCATTGACGACCCGCGTGACAGAACGGTTACCATACTGATCTAACGCGCAATGGGTCCCAGGTTCGATTCTCGGCCAGACAGACATCTAAATGATGAATTTAGATTTCTGTTCTGAGTCTGGGTATTTATGTATTTGTGTATGTGTGTGTCCATGGCACCAACGACACAGGAGAATTTCCTACTGTGGTGATGTGTGTAAAAAGCCTACTCACTTCCTACTTAACTTTACTACAATTCAGACTCACATATTCGCAAATTCCCACAATAATACAAAGTAACATGATTTAATAAAAACAACTTTTCCTGCTTAAGCGAGTTAATTCTGGAACAATCACCAACTTTACACAATAACAGTCGCCATTCCCGGAATGGGGTTTAAAAATATTTTTACGTACATCAGAGAGCAATTTTACGAGATGTTGAGCACACATTCGTGTTCTTGTAATTTCAAAATGAATGTGTTTTGTTGGTACTGTGTTGAAGAGTTTGATAAGTGTACAACTAAAGTCCATGTAATGTTTTAAAACATATTTATTAAATCAAATCAAAACAAATTTTATGATTTGTATATTTTTTGGACGTATAAACTACCGAAATGTAATTTATACAAATAAGTAAAATAGAAGTGTATGTTTATGTCTCAAAATAACAAATTTTACTCAATGCATATGAAAGTATACACGATAGCTATAACGAAAATACAATTAATTTTTTTTTTGTCTATCTGTCTGTAGGTCTGTCTGTCAGTCTGTCTGTCTGTTTGGCCGAAGTAATATTCTAAACGTGTGGACCGATTTTGATTTGAAGTGATTCAAGAGCAGGTTTATATGTTTTTCAATGCATGCGAAGCCGCGGACAAAAGCTAGTTATAACATAAAAGTCTGTCTAATGGAATATCGAAAACAGAAACTTCCTAACAGACCGCTAAAAATTTATCGCAAGGTCATCGACCTCTGAAGCACACTGAACTATAAAAAGGCCAATTAAATAAGATAAGTACACACGACCGTAATTTGTCGGTGCCCGTAAAAAACTGTGTCCAGGAATAAAGGCCTCTTTGTACTAAAAACAAAAGATACGTAATAAACATTAACGAATCCATTCAAAGGCGAGCAGGAAGAAATTCGGGGCAAAGAATGGAGCAGATTTATTTTCCGGGGAATTTTTCGTCAGAATTTTCGCTTTGAAAAAACGGACGTGCGAAGTCATATTTTTGTGGGCAATTGTCGGAATTTCATTGTTCTCGAATTATTTTAATTAGTTCCACTTGCGTTTATGCTAGTTGGTCATCGCTTTTGAGACAAACCATGGAAGCTTTAACTATAAATGTGTTTAAGATTGACAATCACTGGCTGATCTAAGGAGATTCTAAAGGGCAGAATACCGTCTTTCGACATAAAATTCTTACACAACAAGAAAAAGACAGAAATTTTCCTTCCTAATAACAGCAGCGTAAAGCGCTGCTGTGTATGCTGTTCCCTCCCGCAGTTTGATGCAGTGCATCTACGGGTAACCTCAGGTATAAACGACGCTTTCTACACTCATAGCCCCACAGTAGGATTTTCTCCTGTGTCGCGGGTGCCATGGACACACATAAACGAATACACAAACACCAGCACAGAACAGAAATCTAAACTCATCATTCAGATATCTGTCTGGCTGGGAATCGAACCCGGGACCCACTGCGCGTCAGACCAGTATGGTAACCGCTCCGCCACGCGGGTCGTCGAAGGTATCTATAACCTTATCCGGGATTGATTACAGACGTCCATGGACAGCAGTAGTCACTTAAGTATGCAACTTCAGCTAACTTAGCAATTTAATCTACATATTTTGAAAGGTAACTTAGCTATTTAAACTACATAAATAACGCTTAAATAATAAATAACGCTTCACACTCATAGCCACACAGTAGGATTTTCTCCTATGTCGTGGGTGCCATGGACAACACACAAGACAAGGACCCACCCAGACCAAGAACGGAAATTTAAACTCATCATTCAAATTTCCGCCTCGCTGGGAATCGAACCCACGACCCTCAGATTAGCGGTCCGGCGTGTTAACCATTGCGCCATCCGGGTCGTCTAATTTGCATTCTGGTTTTGTGTATCGCAAGCCTATTCTCCCTAGACTCAAGCCTGTTGGGTATCACTGTAAACCTTTTCAAGTACCTGGTGTAGAGCCTAAATCCAACGTCATTCTTGTCTCTCACGAAGGGACACTTCATCTTGTCGACTGGCGCCAGCTGGAAGATGGCTGACTCGATTTCTATGGATGGCGGTCCTGTAAAATAATTGCATTTTGAATTACTTTATAATGTTGCAAATAATCTTTTTAATTTAATAAATGTGCTTAAACAATATGACCTAAATGTGCTGCATAGAGAAAGTAATACATTTTCATTATTGAAAATTATTCTTATGCCTTTTTTTTTACTAAACAATTTACATCATTTAATTGCTGTTATAAAGCAAAAATACGAGTAAATCGTGCTATGCTGTTATAATCCATAGTTTAAAGGTGCGAGAAGTCTATGTCGACTCCGGCGGCACCACCGCCACATCTATTTCTGCCTTATAGCAGCAGTGTTAAGCACTGCTGTGTCCTGGTCTGAAGGGTGTGGTAAAGGAGACATACTTATCCGAGGCGTTCCAGCACATTCCTTAGCGCTAGTAACGCATCTGCGGTCACCCTCTAGTAGGACCTTGATCTTGTCTGGGGTTGATTACAAATATCCATGGGCGACAGTGGCCACTTACCATCAGGTGGACTACATACTCGTTTGCTACTTCGATTATATAAAAAAATAAACAGTGATGGATCGTCACATGAAAACAACAGGAGCGAACATGTTGATTGTAGCGTTAAAACCTGTGTTGAAAAATAAACGAAATATAGATTAAAAACATTGATTAAAAATATTAAGAAATTATATCATTATGACACTTTTAATGTTTTTAACAATAAAAAATACAGTTTTAATTTTTCATATTTTACAAACTTTCTGTAATCAATATCCATATTATATGACCGCTCTATCAGTGCTCTCTGTATTCCTTTAAATTCAGTTATAGGTCCACTACAAATTTAGTCACGCTAAATACAGATACGGGTATAAATACCAACGAACAAATATAGGAGTTTCCACGCTTTTACAACTACGCGTTGTTTGACAGGACGCCGGCACGCTTGACCCTTTGACACTTTGACAAAACAGACTTTGACACGTGCCAACAAGTCCATTGTTCATCAACTTTCACGCTTAGTTTTTGGCACGGGGGCATTGCAAACTATTTCTGGATATCTGGTTTAGCTTTGTCTGCGGGCCACGAAACATGTTTTCCGCTACAAGCGCTATAAGCGTAAACTTTGAATGACTTTCAGAAAATTTAGCTACTGTCTGCAGTGAAATGGCGTTGCTTTATAGTAGTTTATAGGTAGTTAATATATACTTAATATATATAATATATCTTTATAGGATACACATTCTTACGCTTACAGCGCTAAGAGCTCGTTTCGTGGCCCGCTTGTGGCGATTTCAATTTCGGGTTGATGTCACCTTTGAACTTTGTCGAGTATTTAACAAATCTGACATTTCAGCACATTTATGGTTAAATCTGCTCTGAACAGCTAAGTGGTGCATACTTCTAGACTCTAGTGATGATATCAATAATAGAACAACTACTTTTCTTGGATTTATTAAAATTTAAATAGATTGCGACGTGGAAGTGATACATGAGTTTAGTCTACCTAATGTTATGGGCATATTTGCAATCAAGGTCATTTAAAATCAAAGGCAAATTATTATTAGTAAGTAGAATGTAGTTTATGTAGAAATGTTTTTGTGGTTCGTGATAGATGATTAATTCTCAAGGATAAGTTGAAAAATGTTAAAAAATATTTAACCAAACCCTCATATACACAGAAGCGACCATGTTTTAACATAGAAATAGTTAAGTCGATAGGTATTAAGTGCCACATCATCGACAAATCACCATGACTACGAAAAGTTCTACAATCTTATAAGTTTTGCAACTTATTATCAAATCAACAATCAACACGAAATAATTTTCGAAATTTCTCCCCTACACTTAACAAATTTGGGTGTAAACAACATTGTTATACAGACATAAATCGCGTGCCAATTATAACTTTTCGGTAACTCGGTGATACTAAATTAAGTCTTAGAGACGCGATATAAAACGAAATCCTAATGGAATCACAGCCATGAGTAACAAGATAAGTAAATAAGGAAAACATCGGAGTTACTTGGAATTAGGCAACTTAGCCTAAGTTGTGGTCGTTTGTCGTCTAGTCAGATCGAGGCCATTTATTATAACTTTGACCACATTAATCTAGAACTGTCCAAGAAAAAAATTGACAACAAATAAAAACAACTAGAAGGTTTTTTGCATTAAAATAGAGATTTGTTTCCTAAAAGGTTTATCAAAAACCACGAACTATTTCAAATTGCTAATTAAAAAAAATGTATAACATGATTTCTAAATAAAAAGTAAGGACTGATTTAAATCGAAAACTAAATTATTGACACCAAATTTAATTATCCATAAAAGGATTTGTTCATCATCATCATCCAATTTGATAATCAATCCATTTTCATTTCACAATGGCAGGATACAGGTTTAGATCATAGTACTTTATACTAACCGAAACCAAATAACAAATGAAAATTCATATCACCACGTTATAATTTTTTTTTTATAACATGTAAGCAGCAAACGAGCTTGCAGTCCACCTGATGGTAAGTGGCCACTGCCACCCATAGACATTTGTAATCAACCCCAGATATCACGGTCATACCCGGGGTTGACCTCAGATGCGTTGCTACCCCTGAGGACTGAGATGGAACGCCTCAGATAAGTCTGTCTCCGTGACCACACTCTTCAAGCCAGAACACAGCAGTGCTTAACACTGCCGTTATAAAGCAGAAATAGGTGTGGCGGTGGTGCCGCCGTAGTCGATCTATATGGAGTTTTACCACCTTCAAACAATATTTACAATGAAAATCCAAACGGCCAATGCCAAAGGCTCTTCAATCGTAATGCACAAACACAGAAGGTCGGACAAAAAGTAATTGACAAAGCTTAGTAAAATCCAATTTTCAAGGTACCTAATCCATTGTGCAGGCGGTAAAAATCAAATTGCTGTAAAATTCAACTAAACAAAGAAGATAAAAGAGAGGGTGAATAAAAGGCTCTGACGTGTGTACGTCCAACGGAATAATAGAATGAATGCTTTAGCGAAACCTATACCAAATATGAATTTTATTATCCACTCTCTTCTTGGCACGGGTTTTTACTTTGAATGAAGTTTTAAGCACTTAATAAATTATATCTATAAGTGGTACTTGCTACTCAGCGACATCTGTAAGCAATCTCAGATAGAATTAGAACCATAGCTGAGGTCGATCACAACAGCGTTGCCTCCAATGAGGACTAAGTTGGAATGCCTCAAATAAATGCCTCTCCCTTCTAACTAAACCACAACAACGCGACAATGTTGTTATATAATAGGATACTGTTGTTATAAATAGATATGTTGTTTGATATATAGGTATGGCGGTGGTGACCATGAAAGAAAGAGACAACAGGAAGTGGCACCTGGGACAGTATGATCAGCTTAGCATATTTAACGTCAGTGCTTGCCAGTCATTGAGACACGTAAATTTGGTTTTGCGGGTTTGTAACTTCGTAAACATGCCTCATTCATTGTTAATAACAGGAACTAATATAAATGCAGGTTTACCTAGTGGTAGGAATATGATTAGGTACTAATTTCTATGTGTTTGGCGACAACGGTTACCATACTAATCGGCTCCAATGCCACTTCCCCTTTATCTTTTCCGTGGTGGTGACTCTGGAAGTATGAAGTGCTCGAAGTCACAATGGCTCATAACAATACAAATATTAGAATTTGATTCCGATTTGAAATATTTAAATCGCATTCGTCATTTCTATATAATAGATATAGTCTTAATAATAGAGATAGGTTTTGATACGATTCTGTGTATACGGAAGGAACC
>DWPV01002839.1:0-16371 GCA_018251915.1 Urbanus proteus proteus
CTCGGTATAAGACAAATTAATCGTTAATTGCCGAATTTCTATCACACGCACATCGTGATGATCCTTGGCAAAAAAAATATTTCGATCGATCGCAATTAATTTTTAACCTTGTTATTTCTATTATTTTAATTGCTTTATCTCATAACAGACAAAACTATTCTTAATTAACGTTTTATAAAGCATTTATCAACATTAATGCCTATAGTCGGTAGGTATATATTAGAACACCTACTTGTTCAAAGCTTTTATTTTGTCTCTATCCGTTGCGGTGTTAAAATCGAATTACCAATTTAGGAAATACTTTATCTATAACGTTAAATCTATACAAATAAATAGAATTTAAGTGTTTGGTTGTGATTTCAAAATACTTTTTCTGTCTATTTGGCTGAGGTAATATATTAATTAGGTAATCCGGTATAGCTATTATGTACCCACCTCGCTGAATTTCTAAACATATTTCCTTAGCTCTTGAGTTAACGGAGGACTCTACAAGCTCTATCATAGCTATAACGTATTATCTAACATATAAGCTTATACAATACTTAATTAGAAATCAGAAACGACTAAATTGGTAATAATTTGTAATAAATTGGTAATAATTTTCAAACATAAGATCATCGTGATTTCTTACTTTTTAGGAATATGTGTAAAAAATCAACGGTATTTAATAGGTACCTGTTTTAATGATAATGCAAAAGAGATATTTAAAACAAACCTAAATTGACTATGATAGTGTAAAATACATTAAGAATGTGGTCCTAAAACTTTATACAAATGGGTCTAGCCTACAGTGCGAAGGTCGTCTCTTACACAACGAATCGAACTTAACGCATCAAACGAAACTCATTGTGTCGGTGTACGTGTATCACGATCTACATTGCTCCAGTTTGTGCTATTTTAACCTCAGCTATTGGGCAATTTGTAAACCCCAATTTGTGTATTTTAGAAAGGATTTCCAATTAAATCCCAATTTTATGGACATTTAAATCTAGACGCTTAACGCACTTGTAAAGACTCGATTCAACATAAAATGTAGATTATGAGATCTGATTGCATTGGATGTGATGTTGCAGAAAAATAAAGTGGGGATTTGATTGATCGATATTATTCGCCTAAAATCAATTAAACATCGATTGTATTCAACATTGGTTGCTGCAAACTATGTTTCTTTTAAATCCAATCGAAAATATTATATTCATAGGACATCCCTCACAGAAGTGAATTTGATCGTCAATAATAATAATCTTTTGCCACTCTGCATGAAGAAGCATCGAAAGAAACTAAATAAAAAAACTTTAAAAAAAAACATAATAGGTACCTACAATTTTAAATAACGATTAAGGCACATGGAGCTGGAGGTACTTCAGACCACACAGTTTTATCGGTCAAGTATTCACTTGTAATATATGTAGGTACTTACATATGTAGTCTGTTTATTGACTTGTTTAAAGGTTTAAACTTTCTTTTTGTGAGATTCGGTTTTCTTCTTTTTCGTTCTTCTTTCGTTGCCTTTTATGCATTGTGTCTTAGTTCCCTTACACATATAACCGGAATTATTAATTATTGAAAAGGGTTGTTTCCAATATATAGAACCAATAAATTAATAATTAGTTAATTCTTTCTTAGCTTATTTGTATTAATGGAAATCACTCGTATAGTCATAAAAGGTAGGTCTAATAATAATGTAATCCAAGTTAAATATTAAACCGCAATTTTAATTTCCCACGCAATCCTCCTTCCCTTCTGTTTCTACATCATTAGTAGGTACGTATCTAGTAGTACGTGAGTTTGGGTGTTGAAATAACTATGTAGGTACTTCGCTTAGTCGATGTTAAATTTTGAATATAAAATGGCATTTTTTACAATAAATGGCATGAAAAATCATAATAAATACTCCGTTATTATAATTAACACTGTATGATTTGAAAACCAATTGACGTATAGTATTGATGTTCTTCCACTCAATCCTTAAGTGATTGTAATAGGATAAATCGTTAATGCGTAATTCTTATCATACGTACCTACCTACTATTTCTTGGATGTTAAATTTACCACATTTATTCTTTGTTAGAAATCAATTCTATAGGTGTAATAAAATTTGTCAGTGATCACTAAGTTACGTATGTTACCTGATGTTAAGTGCAACCATACTCGTGGGGACATCATAAGTAACCTTAAATGTGATCGGAATCCTGCCAACCATAGAAGCGTTGTGGCTATCCTTGACAGACAGAAACAGACGTCCGGCTGTCTAGTTGCACAACTTCTCAGGGAGACCGAAAACTTTAGCGATCCCGTGACTTTCGATGCGCTCGCTCTCCAGTGAAACTAGAAGAATCCAATGATCCAATTAATAGACTACGATTGTAGGATTTTTATACATGTTACAATCTAGTTTTAGTAGGATGTTTACCACATATTCCACTTGTAGTTACTTCTATTTTAAGTTATTCAGATATAAAAGTAAAAAAATAACAAGCAGGCAGTTCATCTGATGCAAAGTGACTTCTACCGCCTATAGACATTTTTATTCAATACTAAAGAGTACTATTATACATTTTCCGACATCGGCAATATATGCTAACATGAAGATTAAGTTGGAATGTCTTATGTAGACCACAGCGGATAGACACCGAGTAACTCGGAAGAAACGAAATATTAAACTACCATCTACTACCGCTACTAACAAGCAAACACTTAACTAGAAAATTAATGTAAGCGCCTCATGAAATGTTACAATATGCGTCTGTTCGTTAAGTAATAAATATCTTGTAAACGAGCAATTTATTGCAGTGGCCTGAGCCCATCGTAGGTTAATCATAGCTAACAAGATAATGAAACTTGGAAGTTGTACAACCTTTAGATATAAACTGTTTTTCTTATGACTTCTATTTCAAATGAATGTTCAGTTTCTTACTAAAATCAATGACATTGTAAACAACATTTTATAAGTAAAAGCAGTATATTTTTCTAATAGCTCAATTACAGTAAAGCATACAGATTATCTGAGTCATCACCACACCTTAATATAAAAATATTTTTAACAAAAAAATAAACCGACTTCTATGCCACTAAAAAGTAAAAAATAATTTTAGTCCATTAGAACAAATCTTATTTTAGTACATTGTTCTGAAGTCGGCGCTGAAAATCATACACTTATTTCGCTGAATTATCATGTAAACTATGTCAATACAAGCGATAAGGACAGAGAAAGCGACTTCGTTTTATAGCATGTAGTGATACCAATTAATACATTTAGAATAAAAAGAAAACGATAGAAAGAAATAGGTAGGCGAAACAGTCGTGCTTCATAAGAAAATCCTACTTTAACACTAGATACACGAATAATCAGAAGAACTCAATAACTAGAAGCATCTTAAAATATTACTAAGACTTTAAAGCCACCTGGCGTTTATGGCAATTAAGCACATCTAATGAATATGATGATAATGGACTTCTGTAAAACACAGAAGCCAAGAGTTTTACATGAGGTTGGTAACAGATACGTTGCTACCCGGGCTGCCCTCGAAGATGTTAGTTTGTCTTTCATTAATATCTTTACTTTACCACAATCTTCAAAGCACAGTAAATTTACATCAGCTCCATTACCACAACTATTTTTACCTCCTAACAGTTAACAACAAGATTTCTGCCATGTTTGTTTTTTTTTATAATCAATGACCTTTTTTGTAGCAATTATATAAAGATCACACGCAAAGAAGTAATCCGGTATTCGAAGAAGCAATTAATTTATTGCTTCCGACTTACTTCAAGGTAACGCGTAAGTCAATTGAAGTGATGTCAAGTGTCTCTCGTATCAAGCACAGTGAAGGAAGTGGTCGGGATGACCATGTTTGTATTTCATGGTATTCAAAAAGCACGTTTGCGGTCGGGGGACTCCCATAAGGACCGATCTTCTTATATATAGTAAACACTTGTTATAAAATTGTGTAAGATTAACAATTTTATTTTGTACCCAAATGAGACCAGAACTCAACACTGAAGGTTTATTTGTGAAATAATTCAATTAAACATTTAAATTGACTATAAAACAATGCATGATCATTGTATACTGTTTTAGTTGTTAGGTAAAATTCTTTTTTTACTGTAAAATATTCTAATTATAAAACAAATCATGAACTTTGTTCTTATAGAAAACCATCTTAGTAATTGTATACACTTACGTAGGCGCTTAGTTTAATAGTAAGTTCGTTAGCAGTTTATTATGCAAATGCATCTACTATTTTTTACGTGCACATTTACGAAATTGTACTGTCAATCCAAAATGACAAAGTTGATACCATGACGAAATACTAACACACATGATGCACCTGACGAGCTGCGAATACCAAAATACGGCGGTAAAAGTCACTAAAAGTACAAATAGACAATTTTAGTGTTTTCACAGGTCACGGTCAAAGATCAAGGTAAAAAATAAGTATAAAACTTAACACAAGGAGTGTATCTAAATGGTAGCCAAATGTACATACTTTCATGATAAAGAAAGTCAGACTCTTTGAGTTGTTAAATAAGATTCTTGACATGAATTTTGATTTTCATGCATGTACCTACCTACTTAGATTGTTACTTTTAAATTAAGCTTACGTATCGGATGACAAATATGATAATACAACGTTATGGTACCATTCATAGTACATAATATCATAATGTTGTTTATGATATCATGGTTCAGGCGGTCGTCGACCTACTTTGCATTAATTGATGCGTTTCAATTACTACTCTAGATCTAGTTAACTAGTTATTATATTTACTCAAGAATTCACGGTCATAGGAATTACACAATGCTGAGGATACCTGTCAATTATAAGCTGCTATGATTGAACCTTCTACACATAAAAGTCAAGGTTGGCGTCGCGTCAAGGACTGATTGGCACTTTGTTTCTGTGGTTTAACACTTTTACCACTAGAGTGATCTGGTGGTTTTTTGTTATTTCTTATTAAACTAATCAGTAGGTTCTAAGTACCTATTCTTCAATCAACACATTACATTCTTGCCACTCAAATCAAAGTTAAAGTCAAGTCCGAAACATAATTTTGTTATTTATTTATGTTTATTGTTACGGTGATATGTTGACCCACTGATTTGAAAATAATAAAGTGCGTTTCCAACTCTCCAGACCTAACAGTTTACCTTATTTTTCATTAGATATATTTACTTACGCACATTATTTATGTAGGTAAGTAATTCACATATTTTCAAAATTAATTACTATGGCGCAATATTAAACCGGAAGCTCGATAATAAAAAGCAAGTGGTCATCAGAAAACACTGAAACGACCTTTATCACGAGTTTTCCGGGTGAAAGTAAAAGTGCGGCGTGACAGGCGAATCATCGGCTCTTCGCAAGACCAATAACGTAAATAGCGAACTATCGAATGTTGACCACCATAACGTAAATAGCAAACTATCGAAAGTTGACCACCTTGTTATGAGGATCCATTCTAAAAATCCGTCCATTTTACAAAAGTTATTTGTTGATGATTAACACTAACTTCACACGAGTTGAGTAACTAATGGATAATGCAACGACAGATAATGGTTTCAAATTCTCTACCTCTCAATCTCCGGTTTTTCTAAAAGATGTGTGTATTTTAAATTATTATGCCTAAACGTTCTTTAAAAAAACACGACGAATAGATAACCTCTCTCCCTTTGGGAATCCGGTTTTTTTTATATGATCGAAATATCAAACGAGCATGCAGTCCACCTGATGGTAAGTGGCAACTGCCGCACATGGACATCTGTAATCAACCCCATATAAGATCAAGGTCCTACATGAAGTTGAGCACAGATGCGTTGCTACCCCTGAGTACTGAGGACTCGGATAAGTATATCTCCCTAACCACACCCTTCAGACCAGATCACAGCAGTGCTTAACATTGCTATTATAAGCCAGAAATAGGTGTGGCGGTAATGCGGTCGAACTACATAGAGTTCTACCACCTTCAAAATAAATAAGTTTTAAAATGTGTGAAGTCTACCAATCCCATAGACAATGGCCTAAAGCGCTTTAACTCTAAGAGGAGACCCGTGCCCAGTAGTGAAATACGAAAATTATCTGTGATAACTTACTGATTTGATACTACAATAATAAATAACGTATGATGACCAATGTAGATTCTAGAGCGGTATCAAACAATGATAGGCGCGCCTTGTAAACTTGTATATTTCTTAAAAACCTTCATAAGTACTTAAGAATTACAGGAAATCATAAACTACATACATCAATAACAGTGCTTTCTATCTCTGTTGAAGAACTTGACAGCTCGTAAACTAAAACCGGTAAACAATATTGTACTGTTAACAAAACCTAAAGATATGAGCGAAACGTAAGTAGGTAATGTCGAATTTCTTGTACCTCCTATAGAGCTGCGTTTACTTGGTTGAACTATGTACATACATAGTTTATATATATATTTTTATATATATTTTTTTGAAAAATAAAATTTGCCTTATTAAATATTTAATTTCGTTTTGTATAGAAAAAAATTAACACTGAGCGTATTAAATTACTCTACTAAAATATTAGGAAAATGGATTTCACAACAAGAACTTGCCTAGGTATACAAGATCAGGTATCAATTCGTGACTGTAACCTAGTATGGAATAGTTTACCTCTGATATAGATTTCAGACGATGTATTAGAGTTACCTCGAAATCGATAAATTGGTAGCTGGTTTTGATTATCTCAAGGCTGTTTAAAATAAGTAGGTAACATACCAAGCATTCATATCCTTCTTAAATAGAGCACGAAGCTAGTTAGCATAGAAAACTTAAATACATCAACGTAGACTAAAACATCAAAGACCAATAGTGATAGAAGAATGAGTGAAGAAGAATTTACATAATGCTAACCCTATATGTTAACCAACTTAGCATAATGTCTTTGTAGACATTAACACTACCATTGAATTACCTACATAAAAGCTAAAAAAATAAACATAGAAAATATAAAAATATCATAAGTAGATTTTAAAGGATAATAGACACTTCTAATTATTTTCAACTCTTCATGTTTGATGAATTGTGCTGTCAGTAACATAGCATATTCACCAATTTGTAAATTGAAATGATCGTGATGCTATATAAAGGATTGCCATCTCCGCTGCGTTCGTGAAGGACGATCGAGTTCTTGCTCCACTTTGCGATGATCCGTCGACTGATCGTCTCAATTAGTACCTACGTAACTCCGTACCTACATAAAGTACTTTTACCATAGGCTCACGTCTGCCCGCTGGCGTCTATAACAATAAAGTTTATATAGCAGCATACTCATTACAATTAAAAACAAATCTAGATCGGACTTAAATTGCAGCACTCTTATGTAGAGCTAGATCATAGTGCAAATGCGGTTGTTTTATCGGGAACCTATCTTTTTGTGATAGAAGAATCTTTAAAATATATGGCGTTTCCTTGGGTTATATGATTTATAGTACTATAATAAAATCCCTCTTAGACCTTCCTGAATACTACGTAGACTTTAAGCGTGGAGTCGTTTATAGTACATCTCGTCTGACGTGCTCTAACCCAAAGAGCATACCGGTCTTCCCACATCATCGGGAATTTACGACGCTATGCAGCCACACATTCGGTTGTCCTTCTTTGGGTAGCTGGACTAGACAGTTCGTGAATTCATTCTTGATGGCCGTAATATCAAAAGTCCACTCTTAGTCGTCTCTCACGACAAACAGAAGATACCGTAGCTCTATAATAATTTTGGTCCTTGAGTGAGCTTTCCATTTTTATAACAACAATGTAAAGCTGCAGTTACAAAGGTATAATACAAACGAATTTAAACAGTTTTCAGAGTCAAAGTCCTCTGCAGTTATAAAGATGTAGAGCCAAGGGGTGTGATTACGAAAAATACATCTCTCTATGACAAAAAACGTTGATGAAGATTGATGAAGAACGATTAATGGAGTTCGATTAAAGCTATTAAACAAGTTAAAGTTCAACTAAATATTTATTGCAGTTGTTCTTGCAATTAGCGCTGCATAGATTAATAAATCCTACTGTTGAATTGTAATGTCTTAGGAATAATTTTAATACTTAATGTTGCCTCTAGCTTTCCGACGGCATCCTATCCTACCAGGGCATCTAGGAATCACATATTTCTTATCTGTGAATTAATTGTGAGTTATGTGCGTATTGTGCAATAAATTAAATTAATTTCCAATTATTAAATCTATGAACTAAGTAAGTATACAGATCTACCTATATAAGAATAATATATGTAAATTTACGTATATGGTTATTCTAATACCGGCATCAATGTGACTTACAAAAGCACTCATTTAAACAATGACACCAAATCGTTTCTCAAAAAGCGTAGGCGTGGAAAGGCATAGCAGCCAACAGAGCAGGAAATTATTGTTAGCTAGTGCCTAAATGTCCATACCACGTCTATACCACAGTTATGGCACTTCGCAGCGATAATAAAAATTAGTGGATAAGCTAAGTGGCTATGATATCAGTGTCGTCTATACCATGAATTTTGACTGCTAAATCGTCCATGTGAATGGGTAAAACTACATTTTCATACATATTTGCGCCCGCCCACACACTTATCGTTGTCGCGTGGTAGTTCTGTGGTGTGGTAGTTCTGTGGTGTGGTAGTTCTGTGGTGTGGTTGTTCTTTGGTGTGGAAGTTCTGTGGTGTTATTGATCTGTAGCGTGGTTGGTCTGTGGTGTGGTTATTCTGTGGTGTGGTTGTACGTGGTACGTGCAAATAAGCTAGGCTATCGTTACACTATCTAACTGGTACATTCACACGGAGCTCTTATATGTCACTTCACAAAATGGGTCAAGTTCGCTCTTACAAAATTATCAACATGTTTTGCTACAATAATTACCCAAAGATGGCGGCATCTTGACCTTAATGTATTATTGTCAGACAGATGGAGGACCTCGATATTATTTCATCGCTAACGAAGCGTCGCTGATTTACTGGATAGGTACGTGGATATGTAAAATGAAATAGTTAAACACATAATTAGAATTGTTGATACACGTACTATGAAGGTTTCGTCATTCTCCTTACTATGACTAGATAGATTAACTGAATACCTTGGTTTTCTTAGTATGGGTGTGTTTACTAGGAGGTTTTAGTGGTTCTCCCTCTGTGTACATGCTAGGAGCATGGACAAAATGAAAAAAAAACAAACAAGTGGAGCTCCTTTCTTATTAACAAAATTTCAGAGAATATTTATTCCGTACCTCCCCCTACCTAGCTATGTAAGAATACCTATTGTTAGAAAGATATTTAGCTAGAGACGAGTCGAACATTTTTCCTTTCGCCAGCAGCCGCCGTTGGACTTTTCCCCAGCCCCCGATCGAGTCTATGTAAGCGATCTATCTGAAGTAGATAGGTAAAATTAAAGATTAAACATTATTAGAATTTTAGGTTCACATAGGTAATCGTAAAACACCTACGTAATCTTACAATGAAGATTTCGTCATTCTCCTTACTACGGCTAGATACATCAACAGCGGTATCCTTGGGCTTAAGTCACACCACAAATAAATATAATTGAGGTGAGACTTGAAAGATTTATCGACTGAATAAATAACAGATTTTACAGGCAGTCAAATGTTCGACACACTTAACATTAGGCCTCGAATCGTACTAGAATGTTTTTATTTCGCGCGTAAAACGTAAACACGATAAACTTACAGAACTTTACTAATTTAATTAGTAAAACTTACATACTCATTGTACCTACATACATAACGTGCATCTTACACATTGACGCGAATAAATTAGCACCTTTCTATAAACAACAACCTATTGCAAAACAATGATTATTAAGCACTATTGTGTAACTATAGTGCTTAATAACATTGCGTTTTTATTACCCAGCGAAAAAATTCACCTTCAATGATGATATTGTTATTAAAAAACTTATTAAGTGTAAGGAACTCTTGATTGGGTCTCTATTGAGAATAGCATTTTTTAATAAAAGTAGCAAACAAGCATTCAATCCAGCTAATGGTCATGGCCTGCTAATGGACGCAAATAGATGTCATCTCTTGATAAGGTAGAGACCTATCAGAGATAAGTTGAAACGTTTCCAATAAGCACTAAAGCAAATACCTATGTCTTACTTACCACACCCTTGAAACCATAACACAGCAGCGCAATGTAACCAGCAATGGGTTCCGGGTTCGATTCCCGGCCAGGCAGACATCTAAATGATAAATTTAGATTTCAGTTCTGAGTCTGGGTGGGGCACCCACGTCACAGGAGAAATCCTACTGTGTTGAAAGCGTTTTAATTTTTTTTTTAATTTTGAGCAGGTATAAATTGAATACTTAAGTTTTATACCGCGAATGTCCTTGATAAGTCCCGTGATTCGTGACCGTTGTTAAGTTGACATGACAAAGACAAACTCGTGACAAATTCTCATCACCGGTGTTCGTACGCAATAAGTACAAGATGGTGCTTTACCGATCAATGCTTCTCGCGATCGAGAGTGAAATTTTGTAATACTGAACGATCGTAAACGGCCTGTGGATCGGTAATTAGAATCTGCCCTGAATAAAGTCACGTTTTAGGGAGTCGTGTATTATAATTTGTAACGGCCGTTTTGACAACTGATTGATATCTAGAATGATACCGATACTTAACAGGTAAGGTACATTCCTACTTCTGCGTAGATACTTATAACTACGTATGTACTAGTAAATATAGTCAGTAGTTCATAGTGGACATACACTCTTATATAAAAACTATACGGAGTTTTCACGTAAGACACTCTAGCTCATTTTTTAATTCATTTTGCTTTAGCTACTTCAAGCAATTGCTATGATGTAGGATCTGGCGTAGGCTATGAAAAGTTCGTAAGAGCTTCTCAATAAATAAGGAGGTACATAACGTAATTTGCTCGTGGTGGCTCTAGATAGTTTTGAGGTTCTGAACAAATTACATCACTAAAGAGTAAACAATGCCTACGTTCATAGCTCGATGCATTTTTGAGTCCCATTAGATGCCTACCGCTACCCATATTCTCTTGCAAAGTGACTCTACATTTTAACAGCCATTAATATAGCCTCAAAAATTAAAATAAAATGGATTTCTTCAAAATGCAAAGGGAGAATCATCATCTACTGTTAGAACTATCCATGATATATTCATGGACAGAATATGTGGTTTATGAACCAAACATTGTTATCAGTATTATAGTTACTCTGATATACGAAATTTACAAGAAAATATACGTTACCCATTTTTAATTACGTGTTGATTACAATCAATTGTAATGGACTACACTAGACTAATTAAGTAATTACGTCATGTAATCAAGCGTGATGGTTTTTCAAGCTCAAGTTAATACTGTTCGTGATTAATTAATCTATATTTCGACGGAACATCATAATCTTCATTGATGTAAGCACCGAATCCTTCTTTGTTATATTGTAGTGTTACCATTGTAATAATGATTCTACCTCACCTTGGTTTAATGTTCGTCTTACATGGTTCCATTAGCTGGATCTCAATCGTTAAGACAACTATTTGTTATGTCTACTGCTGTCTTTAACAAGGTCACGGCCTAGTACGTTTTAGAATACTCCTTCAACTCTATCGTTCGTAGTTTTATAAAATGTTGGCTGATTTGCCAAATCGTTAAATGACAAAATTTTAAAATTATCAAAAACTAGACATTTTCTTGTTATATTGACTCATAATACTCGTATCCCTTCAAATGTTGATTCAGGTCGATTTTACGTACAGGCTGTAGGATCAGGGTTATGTAATTTACAGGAGTATCAATTTAAGATTATCGTCTACTAGCTGATTGTCTTTACCATAATGTTAAGATGACATGGGTACAAATATGCATGCCTATATTAATAAAAGCCATGATACGCTACCTATGTAAGTTCGTGTTTAAAATAATAAAGTAGCAAACGAGCAATAATTTCAACTGATGGTTAGTGACCATTGCCGCCTATAGTGCCCCATAGCCCTCTAATCTTGAGGTTGTTACACGCCATAAGTAGGTATTTAATCCGCTTAATGTACCTACGTAGGGACAATAAAAGTAAAAATGTTTCAATGTCCACAATGTGTAACATGAAACATGAGCGATTATCGATGAGTATACGAAAAGACAATTACGTCCCGGTATTCAATTTTCACGACCCGGTGCTGGGTCGCAACCCACTATTTGGGAAACGCTGGAATATACATAGTTTCTAACAGGTTCAAGCGAAAGTTCTGTTTGCGTCTCGAATCGATATCATACATAGTTAAGGGTCAAGTTCCTCTCAAGTGATCTATCCGTTCACCGTCACATTTCGCCACTGTGAAGTATTTAGAATTCATTTGAATCGGAGACGACACGAGACTACATGTAGCTATTGTGTCGCAACCGTCCTGCGTGGGAACTGCAGAATGCCCGAACATTAATCTACTTATTAGTATCTACCCAATGTGGTTAGAGACATGAGTGTATTATTTCTGCTTATTACAGGTTTTGTATAAAACTTATTAAAGTGTGGGCACAAAGACAAGGCTAAAACGCAAATTTACAAATACCAGAAGAGAAGAGGGAGATAAAAACGAAAAATATTTTTATTGATTTGAGGAATCTTCCAAATAAAACTGTTTTCCTACCTAAGCAACGATCTATTTCTGTCTTATGACAACAGCATTGTTGTGTTGAACTGAGTGTTAAGAAACACTTACAAAAAGGCGTTCCAACATAGCACTCAAGAGTAGCAACTAGCAACACATCTGTGACATGTCTGTGTCTGTGACCGATCTTGGTTGAATCTGGGGTTGATTGCAGTGGAGATAGGCCACAATGATCAAGTACAATCAGGTGGATTATTACTTCTTTTCCTTCGTTTTCTTTATGTAGAAACTAGCTGAACCCGGCGGTTTCACTGGCGTCTGAAAAGTAAAAAAATACATATACAAATACAATATCTAAACATAAATGTTAACCCGCTCTCCCACGACGGCGCGCGTATGCACGTGGAGCGCGCAATAATAGATTTTACAGAAATGAAAGTAGCCTATGTTATTACGTCTTAGACCTTCAGCTATCTTCCAGTGAAAATCCCGTCAAAATCAGTCAAGCCGTTAATAAGATTACCTTAGCCAAACAGACAGACAGATATTTTTTTAATACTTTTTCGTTATATGTATCGTGTATACTTCTACATGCATTAAAAAAAATTTAAATCATAAAAAGACACTTCAATTTTATTTATTTGTATAGATTATTAAAAGGAATTAGTTGTATGACATTTTTACCCAATAAAACCCTCTAGGCGTTTATTCTAAAAACGGTATGTCTAGGTCGTCTGAGATTTAGTGACGTAATCTTCTCAGTTATTCGGTAGCCTTAAAACTAACGTAACACCTAACATTATGCTCTTAGGATGGTTTATATGTAAATATACGGGGTTACAGGGTATGTCGACAGGATCCTTTTAGGACATTATCAATCTAATCGTTTCTGATCGATTTGACTTCATAATATGTTATCCGAAAGAGGTTTTGAGATATTAAGAATTTTAACATTTAACATTTTTTTACTCAAATTTCAACTTCAGAAAAATGACTTAAGCTTCTAGATGCCGTTTTCTTGTTGTATGTAGCTGGAGGGCATTACAATTAATAAAAATCATTACTAAATTTCAACACAACTGCTATTATTATTGCCGTCAAATCGATCAGAAATGACCTGATTAATAACGTCCTAAAAGAATCCTGTCGACATACCCTGTGTATAAATGTATGTACATATGTCATCTAAACATGTGTAGGTAAGTCGCAAATATGTGACCTTTTCTCAAATTGTAAAATAAATTGGACATCACTTCCTGCTGCAAAATCACACATTTGTAATAATTTGCATTTTTTAATAAGTAATTATTTGTTTATTCAAGATATGTTATCGTGTAAGTTATGTTATGACGTCAATATGCGGACTTCCTAAGCCATAAATAAGTGACGTAATAAGATCCCCATGACTACAAGTGTAGTAAGCGACAAACTTAACAAGCGTTCCAACTTAGTCTTTGGTAAGGCATCTATGGCAACTTCAGATTAAACTAATCTTATCTGGGATTAATCACAGGGGTCTATAGTTGGCTGTGACCGCTTGCATTGAAATCATCTAGGTTTGGATGTTCATTTGTTTCATCTATAGGTGCTATAAAAAGTTTGTCGTTTCAGAAAGCAGCAGCAAAGCATCTTCGAAGAATATGGAGCGTAATGCTCTGCGTGCTCCAAATATCTGGTCAAGTGATCGGTGGCACACAGTTCACGTCGCATGTCAGTGTGAACACGCCCGCACGGAGCTTCTCGCACGGGGTCGGCGACCCTCTGCCCCTGAGGAGACACGGCTACCAACAGCAAAATGCATTTAGGCAGCTAAGAAGTAAGTTAAATCTACGCAATAAACTACATATGGAGGAAAATCCTAATTATTATAAATGGGAATATCCGTTTATTTGTTTGTTTGTTTGTAACGCCTTCACGCGTTAACTACTCAACCGATCGTTATGAAATTTTGCACACACATATTAAAGGGTCCAGAAAAGGACATAGAGTACCTTTCATCCCGAAAAAATCTACTACTCCCGAGGGATAGAAAAGTAACTTTTATATCTATAATCTGCCTTCTGTCATCTGCCCAACACATTTTAAACAAATCAAATGCTTCATATTTTGCCAGTAAATATTGATTGAAGTTAAGTTTTTATGGACCATTGACCGGCAAAATACGCTTTCACAAGGTTGCACTCCTGGCAGTCATCCATCACATCAACTTATAGCCACGACGCTGAAGCTAAGACAAAAGTCTATCATTCAAAGACCTTCATAATTCACATTTCTTATTTTATACATTTTAGGGCCAGTGGCGTCGCAGTCTCAGGGTGGTAGCCGTGGTTATCCCAAAGAAAAGCCATCAACGCCGTTCCTGAACGAAGACATACCACGTGATAACTCATTTAATGTCTTACCGTGGCGGTATAACAGTTACATGACGGGTATAAGATTAGTTCATTCTAAGCATGTAGCAATGTTGGGGCCAACAATTAATAAGAAACTCACGAAAAATCATGCATGCGCGTTTAAATTCGATTTAAGTGAATAATATAATGGTACGTATAAAGGCAGGGTAGGAACCTAACAGGTACTCAAAGGATCCTTTGTGATACGGCACTGCAACATATACCTACTACAATAAAAGGACTACCTATTCAGAGGAGGATGCTATACTTTAAATTTTAGAGAGGGGAATAAGCTCCTCTTATTTCAGAATCTTTGTCCCTTCCTATTTAAATTTATCTTGACCGCCTTACTTCCCCCACGAACCAGCAAACTCATGAGTAGGAACCCAAATTGGTCATAGATCCTTCGTAAACCTCCATAACTATTTGAAGTTGATTACAGGAGCCTACTTGATGATTCATTAATTGCCATCAAATCGAATGCATGCTCATTTGCTTCTTTTATTTACTTTCCTACTTAACACATAACATACTTTATCATCAATCCAGTCCTCTTAACAGTAGGTATTCATTCATGATTCAGCGTAAAATCAAAATAAGTAATTAATTTTTGATACGCACATGACATCAAATATTAATATTTAATAGCCTCTAAGATAGATGACATTGGGTTTAATGATTATGTCACTTTAATTATATAAACTATAAAATATTTCCAATTGCCTGTATCATAAATCTCTTTTATTATAAAGTAACGGATTCCCCTTCAAATATTACAACATTGTACTCGTACGCATTACACACGTAGTTATTTTAATAACACGCCAAATTAAATTTATGACGGTAGGTAAAATTAATTTTCATGCATAGTTAAATATGCTAAAACTCCTTTATTACTACTGAACATGAACATTGCCACACAGTTAATATTATTCGAATCGGCAAACAGTGAGACATCCCTATAATACTAATTTGTCTAGTCACTTTGAATTCCTATGGTCTATCATTAATTAAATTACCAATAAAGTAGTTAGTAGGCAAATCGTCAATTAGGTACTTTGATAATCAGAGGTGTCTAGTAATCTACGATATAAACCTCATAAGCTCTATTATAACCGCTACTACTTACATCACGATTAAATTTTGTTAAACATATTTGTGCATCTTTAAACTACTGTAAAAGAGGGCGAGGCAAAGTGTGTGAATGTGAATTTTCATGTACCTAACTACAAATTTGGGAATACTTAGTACCTATACTTACCAAAGAGAGACAGGCGAGATATAAATATAAATGATTGCTAATCTCAGATAAATAAAATAGGTAGATTACTCACCGCCTTGTATTTGAGTGAAGCCAAAAAAAAACACGCTACTTTCAT
>DWPV01002840.1:0-16370 GCA_018251915.1 Urbanus proteus proteus
TGTCGCGATTGGCCGCCCCTAAAATCAGCCGCCCTAGGCCCGGGCCTACTCGGCCTTTAGGCAAATCCGCCACTGCTACTATAGAAGAAAGAGAGAAAAAGAAGTGGCACGTGAGCGAATTGAGGCGATTACTAGTATGATCAGCTGAGCATACTTAACGTCAGTGCTTACCAGTCATTGCGATACTTATATTTTGTTTAGAGGGTTGTAAAATATATGTAAAACTTCGTAAACGTGCCTCATTTTTGACAACAGAGAATCAACAAAAATGGGGGGTTTCTTAGTAAAAAAAAAAACGATTAGGTACTGATTTCTATGTGTTTTTGGCGACAGCGGTTTCCATATTAATCATATGTCACTTCCCTTTCTTTCTCTTTTCCGTGGTACAGACCAAGCATGTCTTCAAAATGCTAACAACAATGTTAACTTTTACGTAATATCACATTCAAAAACACTTGTAGTCACGTTACAGAAAGGCTTGATTGTTTGACTGCGTGTCGTAACTGAGTGGTGTCGAGTGCTGTGGAGTGTACTGGGATACTTATAATATATGAATTGTTTAACATAATGCCAAGTTACTTTAATTGCGTTGACAGCACATTGGCACTTGCTGTAAGTATACTACAACCTTTGTACTTACACGTTTGTTACTGAAACTGTTAAATAAGATCGTCACAATTATTAAAAATAAACTCATTCTGCGTGATAAAAGTAGCAAACGAGCATGCAACCCACCTGGTGGTTAGTTGCCACTACCCATGAATATCTGTGATTAATAATCAGTGATACAACCTGAGGTCGACCACAGACCACTTATGCACATAAAATTTCGACTGCTTTTAATTTTGTATATTCCACAATATAATTAAGTAAGTTTTAAAACTCTTTTAAAAGAGATTTATTATCTTTTGATTTACCGACGAATTTACATTGAGTCTACATTTTTATTAACACTTTTTTCTTTTTTTAGGTACTAAGGAAAACTGATCGTTTTGAGCAGTCTCGGCATCACTGGTAACTATGTCTAACCGACTCTAGCCTGAAGAACGTTGTTGGATATTTAGGTTCAAATATGATCCTAATATTTCCTTAAATCAAATTATGTCACCTGGGAGGGAAACATCCCTAAAACTAGAATAATTTAGGTCATAAAATGACACCCTGAGATAGTGCGAAATAATATGCATAGACATTTAGATACATGTCTATATATCTATGAGATTGCAACAAACTTACTTTCTTACTTTCTCATAAATTGAATCACGTGATGTAATTATAATTTAATAGTACATTCCGTATACAATAGAAGATGAAAATTATGAAAACTTTGATTATCCACTAAATAAAATTTAGCTAGCAATTAAGCCAAAAGTTTAACGAGAATCGAAATACTATGTAATATATTCCTAACATGAAGATTTATGTAAAATAAAGCCATACCTATCTATGATCTTCAAATAATGTAAAATGTGTCCAGTGAAGGGTATTCTCACAGTGCTCTGGTGCCCATAACTCTAATGTTCACAAGAGACCAGTGTTGTTTAAGTGCTTGTAAAGGCCAATAGATTTTCTTGTTCGCGAGTATTTAGAGATTGTCGGTCTGGTGTAGGGTGACCAGGCTCAGAACTGTTTGGAGAATGTTTTATGTAACATTATTATAAAGCGTGGATTGTTTATGTTGAAAGAAGGTTACCAACTACATATGTATTGTCCGACCTTTGAGATTGATCATATATAGGTAATGATAATGATCCGTTTATTTACCGTCGCTTATCATATTCATCAAATTCAACTGGAAAAAGCAGAGGTTACTGGGATCAGGACATAATTATATCATAGGAAGCTAAAAATTAGAAAATTAGATGCTCGTTGGTTCTTTATACCCGGGTATATATTCAAACGGGTAATCAATTAAAATTTTATGCTTATGTTTTTTGGGATAATTGGCTAAATGACACATGAAGCAATTTTACTGACGAAGATTGTTCACAAATTTTCAAAATAATACAAGGCATACTCAGCTTAAATGCATTAAAGTATCGTTAAATAACTTTAAAGTCGAATTAAGTCAAACATATTATCCTATTTAAAGTCATAAGCAGTAATAATTTAATATCAGTTGGATTGCATGCATATTAAAAAAATGGGAATTCCTACAAATCACGCAAGATGTGGTCACCCTACCCCAGACGTACAAGTCTGTCCCAGTTTAGCCTAAGTGCGATGAATAGTTACAGAATAGGTATGCCGAAACAATGTAATGGTCAGTTTGAATGCGCAAATTAGTCAAGCCTCATGTAAGGTAGGTCGTAAATTAAAGGGATAAGACTAATTCGGCGTCATTACTTTGTTGTGTATTGCAAAACCTTAAATAAATACTCCAATTTCTATGTAACGTAATTGCTCCTTCTATTTATTTTTGTTATTTTAGTTTTCATTGTGTTATAGGTAAATAAAAAAGTGTTGATTCAAAATCTTTTAAGGAACAATTTCTATATTGTAATTCAAACAACTTACAGATAGCCACAAAACAAAATTAGATACGTACTACTCATAGATCAAAAATCTTTCCGAAAAAGTATTCTAACTTCTTAAAATTTTATTCCAATCAGATGATTAGTACCCAACGCAAAAAAGAGACACACATAGAGACAGACAGACAAATAAGTATATATAAGATTAATGGTTATACACGGACATTTAAATTGGTTATACAATAATATTATACACAGATCAAATTCTAGTCTACAAAATACTTAAATCTCAGCTCTGTTTATTACTAAACTTTCTACGCTATACAACAATACATAGCTCTACCACCATCCATCATTAAGATGACCTGACAAGGCGAAGTTTTTTACCAAAGGTCAAGTGGCCGTTGGATACAACCTCTAGTCGGAGTGGCGACTTATGGAAATATTTGTTCAACGCTTTTTGTTCCATTGTTATTTTATTTGACTTGTACTTCGCTGTGAAAACATGTTTGAACATAGCAATCTAACTAATGCAAAGTTTTGACTTAAAAATAAATAACGCTTCACACTCATAGCCCCACACTAGGATTCCCCGTGTCGTGGGTGCCATGGACAATGCACAAGACAAGGACACACACCCAGACCAAGAACGGAAATTTAAACTCATCATTCAAATTTCCACCTCGCTGGGAATCGAACCCAGGACCCTCGGATTAGCGGTCCGGCGTTTTAACCATTGCACCATCCGGGTCGTCAAACTTATAACATTAGTTTTAGCGTTAAACGTGGTAGAACCCGTAGACCATTTAGGGACCGGCAGCGGTCACGCCTGTTTCTTCCTAATGTTATTAGGATGATGAGAGCCTTACCAATGGTTGAAAACTTGTCCTCTCAATAGGGGTCCGAGGTTCAAATCCCAGGCTTGGACCTCTGATTTAAGTGCGTATTAATAATTATTACTTGTTTAACGATGTAGGAAAATTTCGTGAAGAACCTGCACGTCTGAGAGTTCTTAAAAGCTCTCAAGGGTGAAACACCCACACCCAGAACAGAAATCTATATTCATCATTCAGATTTCTGTCTGGCCAGGAATCGAACCCGCGACCCATTGCGCGTCACACCGGTATGGCAACAATGCCGCCACGTGAGTCGTCGTCACTTTCTTTATTATATTCTATACCTACTTATTATTAAACAGAAAAATCTTTTGGGGTGTGTGTGTATCGATTGATGTATTGTACACATTTCAAACCATACACATCACAATTAAATTGTTTCACACACAAAATAAACATAAAAACATAATGCGCTTTAAGTAATCTTGAAAAGGATACTTTACATCATAAATAGACGAAAAACGAAGGCTCTAACAGCGTCATTAGCTTACTACCATAGCTATAGGAATCGGTAGAAATGACAGGTGTAAAGTGTGTTCTCCCATTACGATACCCTGTATATTTTTTATTTAAAAATGATTTTTTATAAGCGCTTATTAATAAATTTTCGACTTTTAAGTTTTGTGGATGATTTAAATATGGAATGTCGTAGCTTGTTTTTATTCAACAGTTATTCCAAATTTTGAATTTATTTATATATTTAAAAAAATACATTAAATAAGTAGTAGGTACAAATTAATATATAAATATTTACGTAATTTTAGAAAGAATAAGTTACCTATATACTTACATTAATATTATCACCATGTCTTTATCTTTCTAAATTCTACACAGTGTTCGAATCTTACCAATACATAATTATTTTGATGTTGCTAATAAATAAAATGGATATGCTACAACCGAGCTCATTCCATATCTATCTATCTATCTTAATAAAAAAATGTAGTACCTGTTTACACGATATCCAATCACAAAAGCATACGCCGTAATTCATTATTGTCATTTCTAGTTATTATTTACTCTATTACTAAACATTCATTGATAAACGATCGACATCAAAGTGATACTGCGCAAGCGCAGCGATAGACATATCAGCTGTCAATCACAGGTGAAGGATTAAGGTTGCTAAAGGGCTCACAATAATAGTCTTGGATTAGAATGTTTTTTGTGCCTTATTTTGTAAATCTGACTGAGCGCTATGGTAATTAGATATTACGATACAACTGAAGCCTACGCTAGTAGTTCAGAAGAAATTCTTAAGTAAAAACTTGTTATGTTAGAGTAAGTAAGATCGAAAGATCGTAGAAAAAAGAAAAAAAAATCGTAATATGATTTAGTTCATTGGAGATGGTGTAATCAAAATTAATAAAATTATTGTTATTAATAAAACTGTACATGTGTTTGTGTGTATTAAAATATTTAAAGTAACTATGTATTTCCAATCAACTGTAAAATGTAAAAAAAGTATTAAAAAATACATAGGTAGAAACTAACTCCGGGTGGCATTGACTACTTTTTTAGCTAGGTGTGTTGCAATCATTGTTGGCTACTGTTGTGGTTTCGGGTTCGATGTCTGGTCTGACAGATACTAATAAAAAAATTATTGGACTATTAGATGGAAAGTGGCCACTGCCGCCCATGGACATCTAAGTTTGAACACAGATGCTTTGCTACCCCTAAGGACTGAGTTAGAAAGCCTCGAATAAATATATCTCCCTTACCACACCCTTCAAACCAGAACACAGAAGTACTTAACACTGCTGTTATCAGGCAGAAATATGTGTGGCGGTGGTGCCGCCGGCGTCGAACCACATAGAGTTCTACCACCTTTAATCCTATATATATTTTAACCTAGACTTGTTACTATAAAATACAATTGAGTACTTTTGATCCCCATCTTTCACATCTAAAAACGTACAGTTGTAAATAAACTACAAATTATTTAAATTATTACCTTCGATCAACAATGCTATTGGTACTATTGGTATTGATCGAAGATTATTACACTTAATTTCTTTAACCCCACCTGTATTATGACTAGTGCTTGTAAACCAATTATAAACAAAATGAGAGGTAGATAGATAAAATCTATTTTTGTCGACTAGATTTAGGTATCACAATGTATTAACTTTGAATTAATTAATTTATATGCTTATTGCGTAGCTTATCTCGTATTATCTTATTCAGTTTCAAGCAATTAAGTTAGTTCTAGTGACATTGTAATTACGTTGTCGCCTCGGGTTCAATTCCAATTAAGAGAAAGTTTGTTTGTCTTTATCTATTAAGAAATACATTTTGACATTTTTATAGAAAATCTAAGAAAATTTAATATACATTTCAGAATCGTTATATTAATGATTGGCTTACATATTTTTTATTCAATTGAAAAATGGAAACAATTAACTGAATTACATTTACTTTTCTGTTAATGTTAAGCAAAGTTTAAATATAAAACAAGTCTATATTTGAATATAACAAAAAATAAAATAATTAATATCCAAACATAGTTTCGTGCGAATTATTATTGAAATCCAAAATCACGAACCGGTTTAAAATTAAAAACATAATTAGACTATCATGTTATAATTGTTACAAATTAAAGTGTACCAATTAAGCGAAAATCTAAAATCTTAAAAAATAATTTCAAATATCAAATATTATTTTATAAAAATATATTTCTATACTATTTGGATATCTATCTATCCAAGTATCAATAAATAAGTACTCAGCACTATTACAATATAATAACACAAGACACGGCTGTCTATAAATGTACTCAAGGATATAATAATAACAAAATTATACCTATTTGATTACGTGAACCCCGATGTTATCTAATCTATGCAATCAAAACATTTTGCAACTCTAATGCATTGGTATAAGAAATAAATATTGTTTAAGCTAGACTATTATCATGTACGGATGCAAATATTAATAGCCGTTAGCTTAAATATAGAGTTAAGAAGCTACTACAAGTGAACTATGGTAAATGCCACACCCTTTTTCTGAAACATCTGCTACTACACCAATAAAGATGAAATAAGACAAGAAAACATACAGTTAATTGAAAAACAACGAATATAACTAAAACTATATCAACAACAATTTTAGACTGTAATCATTTTGTTGACTATGTAAATTGATTTAGATTTCAATCTGCAGCTTTAAGAGTCATAATTCTCATTGCTTTTCATTTCATTTTTCCATCTCTTTGTAGAGTCAATTTTCCCTTTAATCAAAGAAAGATAAGTATAAGGAAAACGTATCATATCAATTCTACCCAACGTCTACTTCACAAGGGACATATAATTCCTTCTTGCTCTGCAAATTCTTGAAGCTACTTTTTAAATCAGTTCTATACCTCTCTAACTCTATGGAACATCGCATAAAAATGGTTATCTAAGAGCTAAGTCCGCTGCACCTTCCAGTCGACGATTGTTTCGCGCTTTCGCAACGAAGACCGTCCGCTCTCGTGATCGAGTGACTAGTGGGCGAATAGCTTATACAGCGTGTTCTATTTTAGAAATTTATTTTATTAAATTATTAGTATTATTAATAATTTCTAATACTTTCTTCTAATGAGAATTCACGTATTAATGTCTATTATATTAAGGTTAATGTTATAAATATTAATATATTAATTCTACATAAATGCGTCTTTTTGTAAATTTCAAATTAAATAATTAGTTTAGAGAAAAGTGTGAAATAAAGAAAACTAAATTGGAAAATAAAATGGCAATATGTACTGTTCCAATTGATCTATGCGTAATGCTGTAATTAAAAATACTTACACCATAAATTTATATTTAACACTTACATGTCTACTTAACAAGAGCCTGAACTTGTTACTCTTGATGTGTCAAACTGGTATGAGGCGATCTATAGAAATCTCATCAAAAATTGTTTAAACGTACAAATTAAACATCAAAATATATTTACAAGAACTTATTTACACATATTATGCATTCAAGTACTTCTAATTATTAAATCCAAAACAACATAAAAGGGACACCGATTTAGCAAAAACAAAATTAAACCATTGCGAGATGTTTCACATAAGCGCGTTGACACAATTCCTGCCTTACAAGTCATCGATTATTGTAATATTGTCCTCAGTGTATAATATTGTCGTAAACCCTTTGGTATCATATATCGACTTTTTAAAGGAGATTACGCACAATCCATTACCTTGGACATTGTAGAATAACAAAAAGTAACAATCCTTGAATAACAATAAGGTTTCAGTACTATACATGTCAATCCTTTAGTACCTTAAGATATCTATTTGCATACAATTATATTTCTTCTTAATTTACTATAGGTATTATGAGAAATTCGGTTTATTTGCAATTATTTTTAAATCTACTTAAGACTATAAATTGATAGCCGTTTCTTTATTTTACTTTACTAGTTTTTACCCGCGGCTTCACTCGCGCTAATGAGTACATTCCCACAAAGAGCCCGTAGGTACCAAAGTAGGTTGTAGGTATAAAAGTCAATTTTTATAGACCACAAGAACCATACGTATGGAATGCATAAATAGGTATTATTAATAAACACACGACAATTACACCGCGTAGAACTAAATCCCTTATCTATAATTCAGATGCACAAGTATGTTTAAATGATATGATAATTTATGCAACAGCAATAGTAGTCAGCTCTTATATGGCACATGAGTTGTAAATTTTTCTACACTCATTTCAAAGCATAGTAAACTGTTGGTTCTGAATTAATCACTACATAATATTAACCCCTATTGAATTCCTCCGTACAGCTGTAAATTCCAAAGACCTACACCTTTTAAGTGTGATACCTGTGATGATAAGATTCTGCGATTTCACTTTTTCCTGTTGTTATTGTACAACAGTACTATTTAATACTGTTTTATTCCAATTTCACTTACACTATTCTTCCTTACTCCTAAGAGATATCAACGCATTTGTGTTTTTTCTCAGGTAATTTAGATTCTTACTAAAGGCGCCATGACCATTAGGTTAAAATAAAACTAGACTATAATGTCGACTCGTGAATTACAGAGAACAAATATTTATTTAATGTCATTAGACGTTATTAAACCACTAAGGGTTCGTATACTGAATCACTACAAGTTTTGCTTTATAACAAATTTGTTAAGCGCTTATGCATACTACTGTGAAGGCTGTGATAAAGAAACAGTTCCAACGCAACTATGGCCGACTTCTTGTAAAACTTCCATTCTACACGATTACGATCTCCATAAAAAGTATTCGCAGACAGCAGTGGCCACTTACCGTCTCTCCGCACAATTGCCATTACTATTATACAACCACCCTATAGACACTACTGAAAAAAACATCCAAAAATATTTATGAACAAAAAACAACACCCTGTACCTACATTCAAGATCCAGTTGTTACGCACGACAAGTTGCTCTACTTCGCTTCGAATATAATTTATTGTGAGAAATCAACAGGTAGCAAATCGCAATTGAGTAATACAATTACAATCTGTTTTATAGTACTAGTGGTGATTTAATTAATATCTTACCGGTATTAGTAAATGATGCATCGAAGTCGTGATAAGAACATTAATTGCTTATACAATTTAAGGAGAAATATTGATTGAAGGTTTAATGCGAATTAAATCGCGATAAAATTGTAATTAAGGTGTTAGAACTAGCTATTACAAATGCATTTCTTAATGGTAAGCATTAATGTGAGTTTAAAAGGTGGTAGAACCCTTCATATTTGAGTAAATTTTGCACGCGGCTTTTCATGCGTTAAGTTACATTAACCTTCCTCTTAAATGACTATTTAGTTAAAAAGCACATCAAAATCCGTTGCCTAATTTTAAAGATTTAGGCATACATAAGGACAGCCAGCGGAAAGCGACTTCGATTTATGTAGTAATTCGATTATGTAGTGATTTAGTATTTCTGATTTGAAGAGTGTAGTAAAGCAAATATACTTATCCGATGCATCCCAACTTAGTCTTCAGGGGTATTCTGGAGTTTGTTTCCATTTACTATGGACGAACTGGATGCTCGTTTACTACGTCTATATCATAAGTAGGTATGTATAAGAAAAGCCTCGACTTCCAACCACTGTTATCTAGATTTAGATAAAATATCACAAGTTAGTACGTGTATCTTTTAATCAGAAGTATTTTTATTCAGTAGAGTAGCAAACGAGCATGCAGTCCATTTGAGGGTAAGTGACCCCTGCCGCCCATGGACATTTGTAATCAACCCCAGATAAGAACAGTCTTACCTGAGGTTAGTCACAAATGCGTTGCTACCCGTGAGGACTAAGTCGGAAAGCCTCGAATAGGCCTTCTTAACTTCTACTGCCCTTACTTCAGATGTATAATAATCGCATGCCAAATAAAGAAATACTATCCATAATTTTAATCAAATATGATACTTCAACTAGTTAATCAAAAATCTAATAATACTTATACATATGCTATAAATTGGCATGTATTTAATTTCTATCTCACAGAATTACACAAAAGTTTCTCACTTTCATTTCGAAACCACTTTCATAACCCTATTGTAAATTATTAAATCAACGCAGTAGATTATAATAATGACCAATATAAGTATTAGCTTTTCACGCGTCTCTGTCTGTGTGATTAATTATTTTATATAGGTAATAACATATAACACATCAGTACAAATTAGTACACACAGTTTTTTGTACTTATTATGTAAGTAGCAAACGAGCATGCAGTTTGCTTGATGATAAGTGGCCACTGCCACCCTATTTAAGAACGCGGTCTTACCCGGGGTACACCACAAAGGCATTGTTGCTTTTAAGGACTAAAGCGGCTAAACTAAGTATGCCTTCCTTACTACATACATACTTCAAATACAATAAAGACCATCCTGAAAAAAAAAACAAATCAAACTTTTCTCACAAGTAAGTTTTTTGACGATCCTAGCAAAAATATTTCTAATATTATTTTACAAAAGCACAGACACAAGATCACGGATCTTGTATGTACAGATTACTTACACGAGCTCGATTAATTATATCGAGAGAGCCGAAGCTATCGATCATTCATCGGTCGTAGAGGCGCCGCGGTGAGCGATTGACCGATCAACTGAATAAATTAAAATTTGATTGTTTTGTCGGCTTTATGAAAAGTGATATTTATCAACAGGAGCGTAATATATCGTGTATATAATAATAAAGCTATATTTGATATTAATTTATTTATAAATAACCTCTGTAGACAACAGCTTCTTTTCGCGAATTTTAATTAAAACCGAATAATTGCGTGGTTACTACTAATTGGTTTATTCAAGAGATTACAATCGACAGTCAATTGTTTTTAGTTTTAGTAAGTTAACTTTTTAATGAAACTTACTATAAATTTGTGCCAGTATTAAACAAATTAAAAATATAAAATTAAGTATACAAAAGTTATATTTTTAAACTACACATTACGTCGTTTTCTACCTCTATCCATTAAAGTAATTTCATTATATGCATACTTTCGCTCTTATTTTATTAAAATTAGCGGAGATTTTACATTCTATCGGATGGTAGGTGTACCTACTTGTACTAGGTACTGCTGTCCACGGACATTTGTAATGAACCTACTCGAGTTGGGCTACGAATACGTTGATATCGATGAACACTAAGTAGGGCGAATATCTCCCGCACCCTTCAAACCAGAAAACCGCGTATTTAACACTGTATTGCCAATTATGTTTAGTCAATTTAATAGCTGTGACGGTAATTCCACTGGAATCGAACTACATAGTTATGTAATTTCTTGCGCTACCTCTTAAAAGCTTATAAGACGGTGCTAGATTCTTGTGAATAATAGGATTATAATTTTTATTTGAAAGGTTTCAACAACATACTAGCTATCATTAGCAGTGGTCTAAGTCGCAGGTTAAGTCTCACACCTGTACATAGCACAGAGCTTAAACTTTACACGCTTTAACAGATGTAGTGCGTAAATCAATTTTAGCAACAATACCCATTTACGCTTAAAATATAATAACTACAGAAATCACGGCATTCAAAATTAGACCTAAAATGTAAAGTTTTAGTATGATATAAGGGTTGAAATGGCGTGAAGTATGTGTTACATATGTCCTTTTGGAGTAGGTGACGTTTAACAATGCTAGCTAGAATAACCCGAAGTGCGAGACATACGGAGTGTCATATGCGTATAATTTATTTTGTATGTTGGTGCTAAGTATTAAATATGATATAGTATTTAAAGATATTATGATATTTAATGGCATAGAGCGCTATTTATGCACTTAATAACTTATGAAAAACTAGCTGATCCCCGCGTTTAAATAGTAAAAAGGAATACATATTTAAACATACCTAACTGAAATCCTGCTCTTCCGCGAAAAGCCCCTAATGCACGTAAACCGCTAATGTTTGTTTCAACAACGCCTGTGCTACGCCTTAGACCTTCAGCTATCTTCCAGGAAAAGGCCCGTCAAATCGGTCCAACCATTAAGAAGATTACCTCAGCCATACAGACAGACAGACAGTTAAAAAAGAAATTTTATTTTTGTTATAGGTATCGTGTATTCTTTTATATGCATTGAGCAGAATGATTTATTTTAAAATCACAAACAGACACTTCAAATTTATTTATTTGTATAGATACAATATATTTTATTAATTCTTATGATACTTAACAACACTTAACACTTCAATTCGAAAGCCAAAATAAAAGTAACAGTACCTCCGAATATAAAAAATAACACCTCAATAATAAATATAATTTAAATACATTAACATAATATAATCTCCGATTTTCAAAAACTTTCGCAACTGCTTAAAAAACAAACTGTATCAACCCACATTAAACATAAGCATAGCAAAGTATGTTGAAATGTTAGACATATACACAAAACAATTAAATAAAGATTATGTAAATGTACTAGACATGGTTCCGATATCAATATCGTAACAAAAAACGGTTTTCAATCATATATCATATTGTATCGATACAGAGGTAATCAACACAACATCGATAAATTAAACCAAATAACCGAAGGAAAAACTATTCCAATTACAATGTTCGATTGTTGAGAATAGCTTGGATAAGATAAAGGTAAAGCAAAGTATATTAAGCGAATTATATTAAGTCAAAAAGCGGTTTTAATCGTTTGTAAATGAAACTGCTTACGCGATATCGGTTCCACGGTTCTGATATCAATGTAATAATCAGTCCCGTATCGATAACCAAATATCGGTGTAACCGTTATCTAAAAACGACCATTAACATGCAACGTATTATCGTCTAAACAACATGGTTGAACAGGCTACATGTAAAACCTTGACACAAAATGTATATAAATGATTTATTCATTCATACTACATATTTACAACTACTAACAATTCCATTCACTTTCATATGTGGTTCATATGTTACATTATATTCCAATTAATTTATGCGTATCTCGTATGTAAGTATAGAATGTATTAAGTAATCATGTCTAAATAATAACTAGTTATATTACTACATAGTAGTTGTAAAAAATATAAATAAACAAATTGTGGTATGTCTACAATTTTTAAATGATTGATATACCTACTAGTTTAAGATTATATGTATATGATATTAACCATATTCCTAATATGGTTAATATCAAGATGATAAGTTAATGACTCAGACTTAAAAGTCCATTTTTGTTGTGTAGTTTCTAAAAATACAATATTGTATTCTGTTTCATTTTATACGTATAGTTTCGTATCTGCTATTTTTATGTAGAAGAAATATCCAGAATAGAGCCTCTAACACTGCGACTTGATTGCATCATGAATGTTTCAGCGGTACTTACAGCAATTTTACCAACCAAATACCTTGTCATGGCCGTTCTATAAAAGTATGTTCACTTTCAAACTTATTCGTAACATTATGACATCTCTATTGTTTAGACGAAAATCTAATTAAGATCGCCCTCATTAAGAAACAATTAAATTTAAACCGATAATCATGACATACCTTTGATCAAGCAATGGGAGTAATAAAAGATGATTCTTTTGTCAAGTAGAGAATTACAAATTTCTCAAAGGTCAACTAATATTGATAAAGAAGTTTTACCATCTTATCTTCCAAAAAACAAACGAACTGCTAAGTTATATGCTATTTTTTAAGTATAAAATATTTTTGAATATGAATAACCAATCCACATCTTTCCCCGTGCCGTCGGTCTGATAAAAAGTTTGACAAAGGATATTGTATGGAGAGCCTCTCTATTGTTGTTTGTTTTTAACCCAACGCGACGGTGACAAGTTGTTGACTTGAGGGCACTGCTACTGAATGTTGCTCTACATAAGTACCAACTGTTATGCTATATCAACTAGTTGTTAGGAGCTTTTGTGGTTCGACTATGGCGGCACCATTGTCGCACCTGTATGATACCTAACAACAATGTTAAGTGCGTTACTCTTTCGAGGCGTTTCAACTTAGTCTTCAGAGGAAGCAACACATTTATAACCGACTTCATGTAGGACCAAATTTTATCTAGGACCTTATCTTTGACCAAAGACGTCTAGATGAAGATACATAACTAGACATACCCTATCTATGTACTCGTATACAAATAATGTAAATGTTATAACGAAAGCTATGATTGTTTCTTGTATTTTACTAAATCAATATTTGAAATACTAAAAAAAAATAGGTACACTTCCTTTGTTAGGGATTTGACACCACAACTCGTGTTTAAAAATCAAGAATAAGTAATTGACGAATTATTGTCTAAACTGTTTCACAAGTAACTGTAGAACTAGTAACAACAGAAATACCCACTAGTAGTAGAATTACAATTAAATCCATTTTTATCCACATCTAAAAATTATATAGGCAACGACGCAGTTACCAGCTACTATAAAAATATTTGAATGCCTCATAAATATTCTAGAAACGTATATTATTTTAAAATAACACCTAATAACTCGGTTTCGAGACGGTTAATAAGAAATACGATAGCTAATTTCGATTTCCGAATACGCTGCTTAAATGGTTTTAATAACAGAAAATAACCGTTCAGAAATAGATTACACGCAATATTTTAAACCAAAAACGGCTTTATCTTCAATCCCAATTTAACAAATATGTTAACTAGAATATAAATGTCCCACTTTGCCATATTGCGTCAACATTTGAATAAAATTATGAATAAATTTAATAAAAACTAAAGTAGAGCAAACTTGAGTTCCGAAATTGAACAATAGGAGCTTCAGTGGACATGCATAGATTGCATTTGAAATATTCACAACTTGTATTGCATTTTACGAAGACTCGAAATTTAATCAAAATCCATTCTTATTGCATAGTACATAGAGATTATGTAAAGTGTCGTTGTGAAGTAAATATGAGCGATACCGCGCCTGCTTGTCTGACCATAACATTTTGACCACTTTAAAAAAGTTTTCAACATACTAAAATCAATTCTATTTCTCTGATATAAAGACGAATAGAAATGCACGATAAAATACTCATCTTTGGAGATTTTTTTAAATATTTACTATGATATTAAAATGTATTTATGCATAGTGATGGCGTGGAGATACATGAAGAATTGATTTTATGTCGAGATACGGTGATAATGTGTAATTTGTCATACTTTTAGTATAAAATATTGTTTAGTAATTAACGACTAAAACCGTGGGATTCTAATTCCTTAAATAATCAGGTATATCGTTTTTCTAAATAATTCTAAAAAAATCTGTACGTAGGTAGAATAAAGGTGGTAGAGCTCTTTGCGGTTTGATTCTGGCGGTACCACCATACCTATTTTGGTCTTATAACAGCAGTGTAGCGCTGCTGTATTCTGGTCTGAAGGATGTGGTAAGGGAGATCCTTTACCATGAGTAGATACATGAGATCTACTCGTAAATACATGAGTATCTACTCATCTAAGGCGTTCCAACCTAGTTTTCAGGTAGCTACATATCCGTGGCCGATCTGAGGATGTTACAGATATCCATGAGCGGCAGCGACCGCTTGCCATCAAGTTGACTGCATGCGCGTTTACTACTTCGAGATTATAAAAAAAATGTATCATCTATCCATTAGCTTTTACAAGTCTACTGTTAGACATAGCCCTGTTAGAAGAGGAGTTTTTGTCCAACCACCGCGCCTTCAATGCGTATTGTTGACCGCAGTGTGTGATATTATACAAGACGCCGCTGCTTTGAACCTGGATTTCCACCCTTAGTTACCTTCTACTACCAACATAAAGGTGTCTTAAAGTCAGTATACTGTTAATAACGTAAACATACGGGAAGATATTCTCAGTATTCTACCAAACATTGTAAACATACGAGGCATAATTTATATACCGTTCCTTAATAGGTACTTTTAATTCAATAGAAAAGTCGTAAACTGTGAAAGACTGGTTATAAATGTTCTATAAAAGGCCTAATTTGCAGTCTCGTGGTGATAAAACTATTTTCACACGTAGCATAACATTGTTATATATGATGTAACATAGGGTTTATCTTTCACTAGATAATCCCCGCGGTTTCATCCGTGGTTAAAAATTAAAAAAGACATTGTTAAACATAAATGACATCCTGCTCTCCCGCAAGTGGCACATATGCGCGTAAAACACGCTAATGCTTTTTTCAAAAATTAAAGTAGCCTCTGTTACGCCTTACACTTTCAGCTATCTTCCAGTAAAAAACCCGTCAAAATCGGTAGAGCCGTTTAGAAGATTACCTCAGCCAAACAGACACATAGGCAGACAGACTGATATTTTTTAAATTGCATTTTTGTTATAGGCAACATGTATACTTTCATATGCATTGAGAAAAAGATGTTATTTTGAAATCACAAACAGCCACTTCAATTTTATTTATTTGTATAGTTACAGGGTCATTTCTATTTTATTTAATACACCTCATAATAAACGTTTTTATTATTATTAACACAGAACAGTAAAAACACAAAAGGTAGTATGTAGTTCGACTCCGGCGGCCCCACCGCCACACCTATTTCTGCCTTATAACAGCAGTGTTCAGCGCTG
>DWPV01002841.1:0-16361 GCA_018251915.1 Urbanus proteus proteus
AACAAGCGCCATTTAGAAAATAATGGACCCTGAAATGAAAATTGTGGTAGTGTGCGATTTTTTTGCTCTCGAGTGTAAGTCTATACTAAAAGGGATGGAATCTTCAATGCAGAGCTACTATGTAAAATATTAGTTTTTGTTACCATTCAAGAAGCAAATAATGATGCGCTGTTACATGAATATTAATAATATTTCGAAATTAATCAAAATTTTTGGCATTGCTACCAAATTTCAGTTACTTAGACATATGCCATTCTAATATTTTTACGAATGGAAATACTCATATAAAAACAAAAGCGGTTATTTTTGCAATTAGTAAACCAAGGAATGTGTCCTAATATGAAATAATTCATGTTATGAAAGGTTTAACCTCAACGTTCTTTCGCTACATTTTTTGGTAACAATTAAAAAAATCTTATTTGAAGCACATCTTATTTGAAGCACATACGAACACATACAATTGATAAAATACATTTGATAAATAAGGTCTTTTTACACTTTCCCTATCACTAATATCATCAATCGTGGCCATATCCAATAAACGCGCATCTTCCTGAAGTGCCAGTCTAGATGACAACGACCGCGCTATTAATTAACTCGGACAGACTATCCGCTTGTCTTGTGATATTAGTAGTGCTTTTGGCTCTGATATTTCCATTCATTTTCAAACTCAATTATGATCCGATTTTCGTTTCATCGTCTTAGTATTTTGTAGAATGTAGAAGATAATTTTGAGCGATTGTCTTCAATGTAAAAATAATTAGGTCATATTGGACAACATAAAAAATTATAATGAATTTAAATTGGTGTATATTATGTTCATTTTTCTGGGAACAAAAACGTAATTCATAATTAGCGAGTATAAAATTCCACAAAACAATGAAATGCATTGTTGTTTTTTGTTTCAAATAAATTACCTACCAGTAAGCTTTTAATTCTCTCTGTATAATATGTACTCAATTTATAATATCCCTACTCGTTCTTTGACAATAAAGCCGCAAGTTAAATCAAATTCGGGCTTAGCGAAGTTTTCCTGCTCTAATTCGTGTTACTACAAAGTTTCTGAATTGGCTGTTATTGTAGTCTTATTGTGAATGGTAGCTGGAGATATGAATTAGTCATTCCCAGTATCGGTTGTTTACACAAATAGACAAATTGAATTTCATTATATTGTTGTTGTTTCCACGGATTTGATTTCGATTTCATTAAACATAATTTGTGTAATAAAAACGGTTTTACTAAGCGACGGCGTAAAGCCCTGAGATTTATTGTGGGTTGCGTTATAAATATAAATAATGTCGATACGGCGGAAGCTATTGATTTTGGCGTCTCGGGCGAAGTGGAGCTTGTTTGATTACAGTCGGGTTTTGGCACCTCTGCCCAATATAATGAAAAGATTGATAATGTTTCAGAATTCTTTGGAGCTTCTCTGCGGAAACAAACTTTTGTGTTAAACCTTAAGTTTGCCTTGTATCAATATTTCTTGATTCTAAATGCCAAAGCGGCAACAAAAACTTTAGGCATCTCATTTTAGTCTTCAAGAAAAACTGACTGGTTGGCAGTGACTCCATAACACCACGTGGAGCGATTTCGTTCTTTTACAACGTAAAAATAGGTAGAGACATTGCACTGTATGTAGTCGAATAAACACCTGAGTGATGTCACGGCATACACGGGTTCGGTTTATCTTCATAAATAAACTGTTTGCACAACACTGCCACGTCTTTGGTCCCACGGATTTTGGTGGGTTTATCTTATCACAGTAATTAATGTCCTCGGAACTTTGTTTGCACGCAAGTGAAATGTATGTGGGGTCTGGGAACTCCTGAATCCTTATAAATTGTAAGAGTTCTCTCTATTTATTAGCGAGCGAGTGTAGAGTTCTGGATGATAGTGGTAAATACCCGAAGTTTTTTTGGTCTCATGTAAATACTTAAGATAGCCGTAGAGTATTAGTATTTCAATGTTTTAGTATTAGCAACTGCTTGTCTACAAAATCTTTTGCAATGGGTAAAATTTAATAACATTTTGTTAAACAAGTTCGTATATAGCTTTCTTTGTTATTATTCATCAAAATGGGATTCCTAATAAACTTAGAGGTTCATCTAATTCCTAACATGAATTTATGTATAGTTCCTGTTTATTATAAACATCTCGTCTTTCATAAATTAGATGCTTAACTTTATGCCTAGAACAGGGCAGGATACGGAAGTTTGCCTTTCAGATTTGCTTTCCACTGCTTACCTATCTACCGACTTTCCAAATAGCAGTAAAGTTTAATAGGATAACTTTTGAATTAGATCTCTGGTCTGCATAGTTCGCCACTACCTAGAATTTATTCGTTCAAAGAATTTTATCAGGTGGATTCTTTGACTAATTAATTTTCCGACTCAGACGTGGATTACATAAAATGAACGATGTAAAATTTCAAACATTCTTGTTTGTACGAAAATATGCGTCATTTGTACACGTCAACGTTTAACTTGTGGTTAATTGTACTCGCGTCGAGTCATGGGTTTTTGTTTTATGTTTATTGTTTCTTGCTCTTAAGTATTTAAATGTGTTTTATAACTAGACATTATGATACCATGACCAGAATATATATAGGACCGTTCTCATGAGTGTCGTAGGTAACTAACTGATTGATCCCGAAGATGGGCGACAGCCTCCTGCGAAGTTATTATTATACCACGGTCACATACGCGTAAAGCCAAGAAAGGTCACTAACGTAAAAACCCTTTTCAAGGGGTGTCTATATCTAGCTTATTGAATGGGGGATGAAATTTTAAAGTAGTGTACGTATATAAGTACAATATGAAATTTTAAAGTAGTGTACCTATATAATATCAATAATACACACAACAATACAATACAATGTGTGTTGCCCATCATAGTGTATACGACAATATATATCTACTCATACAGGCTATTACTCATCGCTTCTTAACTGCAAATAACTACATACATCTAAATGTGTGGAAGGTGCATAATTCGAACATGTTGATTTCAAAAATTAAAATGGAATTGAAAAGCAAGGAAATATCCGTTAATTCTTCAGTAATAGATATAAGTTCGTGGCGAATACGCAGGTCAAACGAATGTACTGAGTCAACAAATGCTTTCTACTCTTTACGAAAAACATTTGCACACATTCCATGCATTGTATTTGTGGTTAGCATTCTGCGCGGTGTACACTAAATCGTTTATGTTCTAAAACTTCCTGCGACATTGCCTCTTTGAACCTTATTCGTATCGATATAGGGTGTAGCATCGACACCGGAATGGGAACTCCATTTTCGTAAGCACCTCGCTTGGTGGTACAGATGCATCCGTATTACAAATTGTTTTGCATTTACCTATGCAGAGTTACCGTTGAGCTGATTCCATTATACATCGTAGACGGTTGCCAATTTTTAAACTTTGTTCCAAAATAGAATTCATAATTTTAAACGGTTTGATGCGGCATTGCGGATTTATGGAAACGTTTAAAAACGTTATTTGGGAATGGAATTGCTCGTTTTGCTTACTATTTATTTTATCTATGGTATTATTTTGCATTTTCTTCTACCTTTTTTGGCATAGTTATGTTTTTAACTTAAACCTTAATTTTTAATGAAACTACATTTTATTTATCAAAGCATAATAAGTAAGTAAATAAGTGACTCATAAGCGGAGTCAACCTCAAAGTTGTGGCGAAAATATCGATTTCATTTTAATAACGGACCACAAAGTTCAATGCAATAACGGCCCTTCAGTCTATGTATAACTGGACTTTAGGCTGCGTTCACAATATTATTAAATTAGCACAAGTAATATATTTTTGTTGAATAAAACTAACAATTTTAGTCTTAAATGAAAATATATAAATCTTACTGCAAGAAAGGGTTATGATTTTCTCGTCTTTTTGTTACCAAAATTCTCAATCACATCTTCCATACCTTTAGACGGATTTCTGTACTTAAGGGATCGTTAGATTTATCTTAATAGCCCAAGTGCTTTTAGTAACGTATGTCGAAATATAAATGACTGTGATACCATCGGTGTCATTGCTGTTTAAAGTGTTAATTTTTCTTTCGAACACTTATTACTTTATACACATTTAACCTTATGTTTTTTAAAGTTATAACCGTCAATAGTTGTAAATAAGAAGTTTTTGACTATGTACGATACACGTTATTTTATTATTGTTTAGCGATCTTTTACATGTAATTTTCTTATGAATTATTCAGTCGAATGAAAAATATTTAAAAGGGCCCTATTCGTAGCTATGGGATCTAAAAAAGAGACCTTTTCTCTCAGACGAAAAAAATGTGTTGGTTCATTAAAATCTGTATAATGTTCAGAGAGTACTTCACATCTTTCTCCAGCTATCACTCGAGTTTGTTATGATTTTATATCACGTAACGCAAACATTTCATTTTAATAAAACACATAGTTATAGTCACGGTCATGTCGTTTCGCGAGTTTTATTGTTATCACGCTCACGCAGATGTTAAATCTTTTATCTGCGTTTGTTTAAAACTTGGACAGTCACGGGATAAACTCAATGCCTAAAATGGTACCTAACATATTTTTTCTACAACCTTTTAATATCGTGGCTAGGATTTTTACACAGTCTATAAATAGTCTTTTCATTAATTTAATATTTTCTTAAATATCTATGTTTGTTCAGGAGATTTGTGCACTTGAATGTAGAGAAATGAAGATATGTAATTAAAGTTCGAATCAAGTGTTTAGACAGCAATGCACTCAAACAATTGTTCATCGTCTAAAAGACACTTAGATATTAAAGCTGCTCGTGAAAAATAGGTCAACATTTCCCGGGGACGCGGCGAAATGGGGAAATGTATACGACGCGGGGTCGTCGGTCGGCAGGTTCGAAGTCTGCACCGCGCCTTACATCGGCGCAGCTGGCTCACCGCCAGAACTTATCAAGAAAAAGCGTAGTCGGCCAGTTTGATTGCCTCAATGGCTCCTTTGTGCCTCTCCTCCCTTGGTCAATATTGCCGCGCATTAAGAGGATCCCGTTGTAATACCACAATTTGTTGGTCCCGTCCCGTGAGTGGGCCACGTACGAATGAATTGCACGCGTTGGCCTTGCTCGTCCCAAGTTAAGCCGCTTCGGATTAATAGATTCGCCAAAATACTAAACGGTCGTAGATTTCGACAACGATCTTTGCTTGGTTCATTAAATTTAATTTAGCTCAATTAAATAATTTAGCATAAAATAACTTATTATACCTATATGACTTATTTACTTAGTTTTATTTCGGACTTATTAAAAACTTGGCAACATAAACGTAAGGTAGAAATAGGTGAGGTAGGGGTACCGGAGGAGTCCTATCACAAATGCTCTACCATCCTCAAAATGAAAAATAACAATAATAAATTTGTAAAAGCAGAACCTTAAACAAAGTAGAAAATATATAAAATGTAACAGCAAAGACTCCATTTCCGCTCGTCTAACGATTACACTGTCACCGAGCACAACTTCAATTTTGCAGCGTTTTGAAGCAAATAGTACAAAGTGCAGGCGATAAAAAATCTATTTCTCGTGCCCGACTCGCTCCTTTGTATCTTCGCACACCTTTTTGACGTCAAAGAGGGCCTCGGGACCGTAAATAGATAGGGTTGGAAATAAAACGTACGCCCCAATTGCTTACAACTAGAGATGGTGAAGGGTGACTATACAACCTTCGCAAATTACGGTACATAATGGATAATTACTGCCTCTCATGACGGGGTTATAGCATTAGTTCCTAGTTTTAGTTAGTTAGAAACTTGATGCACGAAATGACAAATTGAAACTAAGATTTTGGTGGATGACTTTTGCAAATGTTATCCAGATAACGTTATTTCACGGTACGTATCTTTCGATGAACATGGAAGAGAAATCCGCTGAAATAAATCCTCTTTCCAAACCAAAGGCATCGTCCGCGAAGTAATAAGAGGACAAATGTCATTTCATTTTCGATCACATAACAGAAAGATCTAATATCTCTCGAGCAGCGTCGTGTCACGCCAAATGTCGTCCGATTTGGCACAATTCTAAAACGTGGCTAGTGGTCATTGATTTTTATATTCCTCGAGTAACTCGCCAAATTCCTAATGTGCTTTCTTGACACTTCCTTCTTTGAATTTGGATCGTTTCACATTTATTTATCAAGTAGCTGTACTGAACAGCATTTTCTAACACATCGGTTAGAGCGAAGTTTTGTAACAGTCGAATAATCTATTCCATAATTCTATACTCCCGGTAAACTTCTTCATATCAAAATCGGTGGAAGTATTATAATGACCGGAAAATTATTGCGAATCTCTGTAAGTCTACGTACTAGTGATAGAAAAACATTCTCAGAACATTAGTACATTCATGCAATAAATACTATAACAACAGTACTCAGTTACAGCAGCAAAATGGTTTCCTCAATTTGTAAAATTAAGCTGTTCTGCGTCATTAGGTACAAATCTGGGACTGGTGTCCATTTTTATGCTAATTTTATTACCGTAATTTTTCCCGACGCTGATGAAAAACGTTTTGTACGTGTTCTTGGCTATTCCAAGAAAAAGGAACTTCAGCAGTAATTTAGTTTTGTAACTGCGGCTTGCTTAAATGTTGAATCGATATACAAAACTAAGTGAAGCTAAGCTGTAGGTCCAGATATTTTCCATTGCATAACAGTTGCTAAGCCCGCTAGGAGGCCGTATGGGTTTCATAATGTATAATAAAAATTCCAGCCAAGTTCAGTAGCCTTACCTAAAGTTTTACGATATAAAACGGATTAGGCCTCTAGCATTTTACGATGCAGGATCGATTTGGACAGATTCGGCAAAAGCACGTAGTAAATAAATAACGTCTATTTCCCGTTGAACTGATCAGCAAACTCCGCAGTTTCTGTCGTGCATATTGAATGCCGGTGGTCCGACGGTCTGTGTATCGTTCGTTTACTCGTTCGTAGTTACGATTTTATTTATATTGCGACGTCCCCTCTCAACTGTAGCGGGCTCCCTCGTTTTATCGTTTACCGACTGTTTATTCTGTTTGTCGTCTTGGGTAATGTTTCTCGAATTTACGAATCATTGACGGAAGTAAGCGGTTGTCTATTGTATTTCATTGTGGTATTAGTATTTTTAATGCAATGCTTGGATTCCGTTTAACGTTATATGATTACAAATGAAAAAAATAATAATATAAAAAACAACGGGGATATAAAGGAATGTTTAATTGTTATGAACGAGAAAAGTAATTACCAGTTCGGTTACTTGCCGAATCTTCTTAGTCCGGTTCATACCCCCGTGTAGGTATTCCACCTTCACAAAATAAATAAATTGAGCCTCAGCGGATCTTACCATTATCATATATTATAGCGATAAACCAGCCTTTACTGAGGGTAAGGTTGATTTCAGAACGATAATACGCTTGTATTCGTAGTATTCGTAGCGTGCGTGTACATAGTAAATACCGTCTTGTCCGCGTGCTTATCACGCGTTCAAACGTCTCCGGTGAAGTTGTTCGAGGTCGTGGATAATGGGGGGAAATGGACTGATCGACCCCACTCATTATTCTAGCCAATTGTCTAGTCGCGTGCATTGCGAATGATAAGTTGGAACGGGGGTCGCTCGAGCCATCTGGCCTGCTGTGATTGCGATGACAAGTGAAGGACAATTGTATTCGTTGGACGTTGGTGCGCGGTTTCTATGCTATTATACGAACGAATTATGGGACTGTGAATGAAGTTTATTGGTCGTTATTAGCGTTGATGAAGTAAACATGAATATGTTGTAAATTAACATGTAGATCGATTATTGCAAGTTGAAGGCAACTGAAGTCAAGGGACGAATTTTATTGGGCAGTAAATTATAGTAACCACAACTAAAATTTATTGCCTAGTAAAATTCATTCCTTACAAAAATAAGCGGGTCACCTATCTCAGTGGCCAATAAGAACGACATGATGTAGTCTCGTGGACATCTGTAGTCCACATAGGATTGAAGTGACACTTATTCAACCAGAACATTAACACTGTTGAACGTTTAACAGTTTGCACTACAAACTATGAGAAACGTAGGTGTTGAAAATTATGTACTGTATGTCTCCCTTATCCTAGCTTTTGATAGGTAAGAATAGGTGTGGCGGTGGTACCGTCGGAGTTGAACCACAAAGGGTTCTACCACCTTCGCACTCAAATTCATCGCATTCACCGTAATCGTATTCTTCAATGGATTAATTTATTAAACAATTTTCTATAGTTAAATAAGGTAAAGAATTTATTGTTAGAATGTGTTATCGTGTATGAAAAATTAATTACTTAGCATGACGACTTACCTATTTCATGATTGTGAAGACATTTTACAACAATTTCATTCACGTGCATAATAATGTGTTCGTGAATGTTTCAATGCATGATTTTTATGGTATTAGCATTTAAATTTATGCAAATACGAAAATAAATTCAATGGCTTTATGTAATGTCTGGTTGAACGTTGAATAAAAAGTACATTTCGTGTTTTAAACATTGAAACTACTTAATACTGGCCGTAATGCAGTTAACTAAAGGTACGGTTCGCGAACAAACTCCAATTCGCTTTTGGCCATTCGACTTTAAATCTCGGTGGATTTAAACTTTAATTTTGTTTTCGCAACGGTTCGCGAACGGAGCAGCTGGGTTCTGGGTCTAGAATAAATTTCCTCCACTCGGAGCATCATAATTGTTTGCCGATACATTTTCCATCTATAACGCGGGGTTATGTAAATATTGTTTGGGGGAAACGTCTAACATTTACCGAGCAAATGTTTGTTTAAGTTTCAAGTTGAGCGTATCAGTAACACTGGGAGAATGAATTCGTTACGTTTGCTCATAGATGAATTGGAGTGTTTAGTTTAGACAGAGATATTTTAGATGTTTCGGAAACATATTGGAAAATGCTCAAGAGATAAAAATATAGGTTGCGTTAAAGTAATCAGGAAGTTTCAGGTTTTATGTAGCCTTTCTCTTTCATCCAGTTGTAGCAGGGGTAGCCTGGGGTATCTTAGTATAATTGTGTGACTCCGATGGTAGAAAACATGCACCTTCGTGTTTTACATCTGCATAATGCAGATATAGTATTTATAATTAATTATCACTACGTATGAACGAAAGAAAATTACGAATATATATTTTTAAAGTAGGTATGTAGCTTGTTTGCCACTTACCTCTGAGACTTAAAATATATAACGGTATTTACGATACAACCGCGCGCTTCAGCGTAATGAAAAATCAATACAGTAGGTATGTTGAAAACTTGAGATATTTTATACTAGAGCCGTCTTTATCAATATCTATGAACGTAGATATAGAGGCGTTTTATCGGGAAATGGATTAAAATACACAGTATAGCTTTTAGCAGGTGCAAAATTGGAATATGTTTTCGTTGTTGATGGATGACCGAAAAGATTATCCCTTGTTAAAATAAAGCTTCATGTTCGATAATAATTGACGCGATAATGACTTGTTTGTGGACGGGACGTGAGGTTGGAAACATTAATCCTGGTGTCGGTAGATGGTTTATTTTTATTGGAATAAATTGATTGGACTTCAAATTGAAATTATGTCTAAAAATGAATAATTAAAATGTTGATCTTAAAGGGTGTAAGTAAAGGTTTGAATCCCAGGTAGTCTTCGTAGTGTTTGTTAGTACTACACTGTTCAATAAGTAGGTACGACCAACGTAGTTTGCACTAACAATATGTAGTACAGTTAACGCAATACAATTTCGTATACGTCTGTCAGATACATTCCATCCTTCCGCGACTTCGACATGGCTATGTAGACATTTCGGATTACTGTACATTATTATTGCTGTGTATGTTTTACGTAATATACATTATATGCATGGTTCGCCGAGGATACTCTTGAACACGAGAAACAATTTATTTCAATCTATTCGCCTTTAGAACTTTCCATTATTTTCTAAATCTTCTGAGTCTACAGTTTTCCTGATCGTCATTGAAACTACGAGAAGCCTTTTGTTCTTTTCATTACAGAATCAATACATAATGCTATGTATTTAAGTGTAAGTAAGCCATGATAACAAAGTACGCAGTATAAAATTACCTTCGTGAGCAAGTCAAAGGAAAGTCATAACTTGTTTATTGCAAAAGTTGTCATAGCGTCTTATTACATTGCAAGATTCCTATTCCTATGAAATGTTGTCGCATACGTGGATCCTCTGATTTTCTCAACTGCATCGTTCGATGATTTGTGTTATTGTTATGACAATATTGAAAGTATTTTTGAAATAACAATATGTTAAGATATGAAACTATATTTTGTATGATAGTAGTATTCATTCGTTCAGGTATTGTCTGCGGTATTAACTCGTTTGTGCTGATAAACAATAGACCGGCGTACATTGTGTTGTGTTGTGAAGTAGATTTGTGATCCGCGCCTCGAGTTTCTATGCGGTTAGCGTTGTATAACATTGTTTCAATCCGTCTCTACGTAGTTTTTGGTTAAACTAATTGGTTTATATCACTTTTGATTTTATGCATTTCGGTAGGTTTTTTATGCGTGCATATTTGTTTTATTATTGTGTATGTTTATCAAAACAGTAATAACATTAAGTAAGTTGTTTGAGGAAAAAATATTTGTGAAATAGAACTGCAATGTTAAAATTAATGTTATCAAACATAATAATAATATCTCCTTAAATGGAAATGGTTTAAAATTGCTGGATGATTCCCCCATTCGTGTATCTACAAATATTATAATAAGAACAAATAATAGTATTTGTTGGACTGCACCTAAGTTTTCAAATATTTCAATAATCCCTATCATGCAATATCGTTGGTATTATGTAATATAAAAGTAGGTACGTAACAATGTTACGTACGAAGTCGCCGTCCAATCCTGATACATACTAACATTACTAACATACGAATATATCCTCATTTCATCCAATCCTCGATGACAAGTTTATCGGGGATATTAATTTCGCGCACAAGTCATCTCGGAACGGAACGCGATATGTTTGAGTTACGTGATTGTCTTACTTTCTCTGGGTGTCGTTAATCGTGCGTTATCAGAGCTATGCAATGACATGCGTTATTGTGTTACCAAAATGTTCTGGTTTGTTAGTCTTATAGTATTGTCATATGTTATGGTTATTTATTCCTCAAGGGTTGCCACAAGTAACTAGGGATGAAAACTGACATTTAATATCGGGTAAACTGCATGATCGTTTGCTTATGCATTTTCAATGAAAAAAAAAACAGATTTCATTTGATTCCAAAAACATAAATAACCAAAAAAGATGCACATTCTTATTCCAACTTTATTGCTCTTTTGTAACATTCCAAAACCCACACAGGATATTTGTCCGTCAAAAAGCACATGATGTTAAATTGAAATTCCTGTGTCCCCCGGCGACCGGGTGTCATCGGTGTCATGAACCTATTTATTGGATAATGCGCAATAATACTACTACCGACTGCGATTATATGGTTCCACCAACGGAGAAATGTTATGTAACATTTTGCTCAACTTTAATTATAGGGCTTCTCAAAATAGTGAACATTTTAAAATTTGTCGACTAGATTTATCAGTTTGAATTCTTCGCACTGAAATTGCGGTTCTGTATCTGGTATAAGCTGTAGGAATTTTAAATGTTGCTGATTTTGTTGGACAGGTCATTGAGCTTCTCGCTCCGCTCGAGTCTCTTGTACACCGCCGGAATCTCACAGAGAATAATTCGTTGTAAAACTGCTTTTGAACGCTGAAAGCTGAAAGGATTAAAAAAATAATTAATTATGTATTAAACGAGATATTCACTGTGGAATATTTTATGAGTGAAGCAATTTTAACTTAATTTCGATTTTATTTAACTCATATATAAAACAGAAATAAACTTATTGACCTACATAACGTTACAAGGCCTCTGCGATAAAGCTTTTCAGCTCAATATTTTGGAAAAGCTTTCATCTCAATACACGCATTGATGCATCCATTTCATGAGGTTTTTAATAGCACCTAATACTTTTGTACTTAGTGTTTACCTTTTTTGTGGCATTTTTGTATCATTTCCTTATAACTGCCATAAGTCCTCGCTAACGATGTAAATGAAATTGGATCTATAAGCTTTTGACTTCTTTATAGGATGAAAGTCAGTTTTAATTGGATTTTAAAAAGGACATGATACGTTTACACTTAAGTTTGCTTTACTTCAACCTAATATTGAACCTTTATGTTGCTTTCTTCTGTTGTAAAATGCGTTGAAAATACTATTAACATACTCTGAGATTTTTACAGTTGGATGACCATTTTAAGCGTGTTTTAAAGGACATATATATGTACATAATATTTATGATTTACATGTTGCTTGGAGCAAATAGTAGTGTAGTTCCACACAGGACATACTTGTAGTCGGTTTATTTTCTATCCTTTGTCTTTTATGTTCTGTTAAAGGACTTCCCTTACACCTTTGTTATGCGAATGAACGTAAATACAATTTGCACCCTTTACGGGATTGACGTCCCCTTTAATTGGATTTTAAAGTGGACACGGCACCTAAGCTTGTTTCCACAGATTATAGGGAAAAATACACAGTACAGGGAACTGATAGAGAAGCCATTCTGAATACATATACAAGTCCCTATGATATAGGTACACGAGACATTATCTGACTGAGTTTCATACATCTATTACTTAGGCCAGGAAGGTTAGGTTTTATATATCTATGTTTTGGATTGTAAATACCACAGATATGATACGAAACGATGATATGAACGTAGCCGCCGCTACCCATTTTAAATCCAACTGCTGGACCCGGATCTCCTCCTACAACGGGGAACGCTTCGAGCGTGCTCCAACACGCTGCATAGATAATGCATCGATAGTAATGACCTGAAAGTGTATAATTAGTAATAAAGGGTGTTGAATTGCACTCTCTACCTCGTCACTTAATTTATTTAATAATTTGTCAATGTCTGTGGCTACAATTGAATATTTGTTTGTTTGTTACAGTCAAAGGCGCTAGGGCGTGTGCTGTTCGACCAGGTGTGTCGGCAGTTACACCTGCTCGAAGCGGACTACTTCGGCCTGGAGTACCAAGACTCCAACAGCACAAAGGTATGTCTGTTTGTTTGTACTATGAGTGATATTTATAGAACACTGGACTCCGGTATACTCACTCCTAATACTTACAAGACGGGTATAGAAAAACTCACAAATGATTCATAATGTAAGTAAGTATACATCATCTTACAGGTTTTGATTTTATAATAGTTTGTGTAATAAGAACAAGTCTGTAAGTGTTATGTATAATATTGAATTGACCTATCAGGCGATCACTGTAGAACGTAGCGTAATACCTAAATCTTAATATTTTTTGTGGAACTGTACTGGGTACCTAGTACTTTTTCTCGCCCGTTGCGACCACTTACCTAACTTGTAACCTGAAGTCCAGGAGAGTGCCGGCGGTAATCTTATGTAAAGCCACGCCTACGATATTATCTCAGTCTTTCAACCCACATATCGCGGCATCTTCACATGCGTGTGCATGTTAATATTTTTATTTTTTATTTTGTGTAGGTATATTATTTTAATTAATGCAGATTCTGTATACTAAAGTTTATTTGCAAGTGTAAATAGTTACCGCCATTCTCGACGGGTTTAATAAACAAACTACGTCCTGCAGAGAGAACACTTGACGATTGTTTAAGCTCATTGCAATTAAATTCAGGAAAATAATCTCTGCTCCTCTCCATATTACTCCGTTTACTTTATCATCTCCCGTTATTATGCGAATGGAAGTAATGTTTGTTGTTTTATTCACATTGTACAAGTAGGTACGCTGTGTTTAGTTTAATGAATGGGCACCGTAATGACTATGATCGTGGCTCGTTATTAAGTTTTACCGTCTATTACATTACGCTACACTGATGTTACATTACACTGTATTTATACGTAACATTACGTTGAAGAACATCAGGGATTATTCCTGCAATAAAATATTTTATGCAGTACACTGAAACGTAAAAAACTTTTGTCCTAACAAGAGGACGGAAACACTTCACTCGAAGAGATGAAAGATAAACAAAGAAAAAATATTACAGTATAAACTCTGCGGCTTACTTATGCACTTTTCTTTTTAACTGCATTGTTCCGGGGGCAGTGTTCGCAGCTGTAACTTACATAGTGAATAAAATATATTTTATACTTGTACCTTTGCAACATTTATGATTTATCCGAGGCGTTCCAACTCAGTCCTCCGGGTTGGCATTACATTGTACCGAACTTCAGGTTAGACTACTCTTATTGACTAATTCTGACTTATTGATGTCCTTAAGCGGCCTGCATGCCCATTGCATGCTTCTTGTAGGTTTCAATTTTGAAATTCCGATTATTGCTACATAAATAAATTGGATAGATTGCTTATTACTATTAATAACGGGCATAAGAGTAGATATGCTAGCAGCTTATCGATTCGTATCGGCGAAATAACGTTTGATATCTGATTCGTTTTGCTACGGTTTTAACGTTTTATTTATATCTTGACGGTTTTATAATTGAAGAGCATGCATACAGAGCTCTGCAGTTCGGGGAACGGAATTTAATATTATTATTTTTAGTTAGGGATTCTATAACGCTCATGTTAAAATTCCTATGAGAATTTAATAATAATAAAATATTAAGCCTTTATACGCCAATAATCTGCAATGAAGTAACGTACTGTAGTATTTACCACCCCTTCCTCCTTTGTGAGGTTAGACTCGATCCTAGCAGTGGAATAATAGAATGGCTCTGCGAAGTATGCAGACAATAGGTAGCATATACATGGAAAAACTGATAAATACACTAGCAGTTACTTATTCAAAGAAAAACCTATGCACAATTACACTTGATCAGTATGGTTGATTATTGCTTACATTGTATTACTTTGAATAGAATTCAGAAATATGACGAAAATGTGTGCATGATAGGTAAATCTGGTACATACGTGAAATATTTTTATTAATTTATCAGCAATTTCAAATAGAAAACGTCTGTTATTGTAAGCGGAATCAAGTCTTATAAGTTGGCAGGATTCTTCCCGTAGTTTTAATTCCCCGTCTCCATTCAGACTCGTGAAGGCTGAATGCAAACGATGTTCTTGTTTGGATTGTTGTTCGTTACAACAGACAAAAGAACGTTGATGGTCTAGCCGTTCAGCAAATAAAAGTAGCAAGCTTAATGCGGGAACACTTTGTTCGCGAAAGACAAAGTGCGTCTGGCGAAGATTCTGACTGCCCCCTTTGTGAATGGTCGAATTTTGTTGCAAAAGAGTTGAATGGCCAATTTAGTGCATTTAAAATTAGTAAATGAAAGCTGTGTTAAAATGTAAGTAGTGTTTGTTATAATAGTGTTTGATCGGCAGAGATACACTGATGCCGTTAAAAGCGGGTTATAGAAGTCCATGGGTGGCATTAGTCGCAGCAGGTGAACTGCTCCTCAAATTCCAAGGAAATGATAACAAATGCTGCGTAGAGACTTCTCCGTTGTATATACAGACAAAAATCTAAATTATGAATAAGTTCCTGTAGGATTTAACATTGCTTACCTTTGTCGCGGGTCCATACTACTCACAGTGAAGGGAAACCTAGTATCGTAAAATTCTTTAATTCGCCTTACCCGCTAACCTATACTTTATCGCCATCCACACAGTATTGGCTGGACGTGGAGAAGCCGATGTGCCGCCAAGTGGGCCTCTCGATGCTGGAGCCGACGCTCCGCTTCTGCGTGAAGTTCTACACGCCGGACCCCGCGCGCCTCGAGGAGGAGTTCACCCGGTACCTCTTCTGCCTGCAAGTGAAGAGGGACCTCGCCTACGGCTGCATACAGTGCAATGAGAACACCGCTGCGCTTATGGCCAGCTATATTGTTCAAGGTAAGGCGTATAGCAAAATACATAATACTGATTGATAATTGATTGAAGATTATGATAAAAGAGATCTTACAATATTAGGATAGAGAGTAATGCAAAAATAGCTTCAAAGCATTGGTACGACGAGTTTGAAATATTTCTGCTTCAATCGTATTAAAATGTTTGTTAAGACGACTGTCGACTATAGTCATCTGTAAACAACTCCATATTGAACAGGGTTTCTACTTAACCGTAGGTACTTGTTCTACCTCTATTGAAAACTTGTTTCAAGATAAGACTTGTACCATCGATGTAGATATAAAACATAAACGATATTAACTGTTTATCCCTTTTAATTCTATTATTCCGCCTCACAGCCAGACTCTTCCCATACATAGCAACTTAGGTGAAATAAATTAGGTCGATATTATATATTGACCTAAAATCCCGAATGTCGACACAGTGGTTGATGATGCGGTTAA
>DWPV01002842.1:0-16361 GCA_018251915.1 Urbanus proteus proteus
TAACACTGCTGTTATAAGGCAGAAATAGGTGTGGCGGTGGTGCCGCCGGAGGCGAACTACATAGAGTTCTACCACCTAATTCAGGTTTAGTCTTAAATTAAATGTCCTTCGTAACTTCCCATACGTTTCAAAGCAGAACAATTAGCAGCGCTTCATTATAACTTAGATAGGTATAATGAAAAAGTACGTAATCTTTTGCCGTTTCAAAGTCAAAGGTAGCTTCATTGCATTATATTCTCAATTAAGGTTTACGTATATGCTAATCTGTTTTTTTATGATAGACGTAGCAAACGAGCATGCAGTCCATCTGATGATAAATGGCTACTGCCGTCCATGGACGTCTGTATGTAATCAACCCCAGATAATATTACAGTCCTACCTGATGTTGACCATGCGTTGCTACCGCTGAGGACTGAGCTGGAACGCCACGGATAAGCCTGTCTCCGATTATAATTCTGTATTATTTTTATTATATTCGGCTAAAAATAAAGGTAGAGTCAGTATAGCCAGAAGAGTAAGTATTATCATGCTTACAGATGCTAGTTAACTTACATATCACGCAGTGAGGAATGAAGTAACGGAACTAATCATTTGAAACTATTCAACGCATCTCTGACCGGTTTCAGACAGAATATATGTTCTCAATAGAGTTTGTATGAATTTTAGGTCCCTGGTTTGATCCGGAAATAATTTAGAAACTCTTATGAATCAATGATGACAATGAAGAGGATAACAATATATATAAATAAATAAATACATCAATGTTCCGTGCAATCCCTTAGCGACCGGTCATCCTTATGCACAGCGCACTCCATATATTGGGTCCCGCGACTCACCGCATAATAAATATATGTAATAAAATTGTCCGTGACGAGCTCCTAATTATGACTGACTGTTTTTGTGTGTAATGTTCGAACCGTCAAGTATTTAAAAAATTGAATTTATATTTATTTATTTTTGGTATTTCGGCTAGTCCGAAAACCAAACTGAGTTAATTGCAGATAGCCATGGGCGGCTTTTTCTACCGTACTATCATGAAGACAACATGGTAACTTGATACACTTTAACCTATAAAATATTTCAGTCATTATAATCTACATTAAATGTGACCAAGAATACATAACAACGAGAGGAGTCGTTCGATTTAAATTGCAAATACTGCTCGCTCATTTGCCAGGTGGCCATTTTCATAATGGCAAATAAACCTTGTTTGAAGTAAAAAAACTTTAGGATTCATTAACTTGCTACGAAGACATTCAAGGTGACTTAGTTAAGGTTTTAGAGAAATTGTATAATTTTGGTTTATTATTTTAATTTGTTTTTAAAGGCATTAAATACGTGGAGAGGAATCACGTAGACTTAATATAGGTCTTGATATAGTTACAAAATATCAAATCAAAATCTATTAGCATAAAGATTAAATTTGTGGTTAATTTTTTTCTTTGATACAGAGAATCCATTAAAAAGTCACACTTTTATCATACATTTAAAATATTGTGCGTGACATTAATTGATCTAAAATTATCAACTCCATCACTACATTAAATACAAAAATCAACACGGAATTATATACGTACAATCTTTATTTCGTGCGTGTGATAATATTACAAGTGACGATATTGTAAGCTAAACTATCACGATTAATTTAATATTAGCAAATAAATAGGAAATATTTACAAAATGTACATATATACAGAAAAGAAATACAAAAATATAAAAACACAAAAACAACCATAAAAAATTTGTACCGTCGGTGTCTTTGGGCAAGGTTCCTAAGACGCTGTCAGCATCAAAATCTATTAATTTTATTCCAAGGCTTTTAATCATATTTTACATTTGTTTGTTACGACTTGTGTAGCAGTAGCTGTATCTATACCTACCGGTCATACAAAGAGGGTAGGTATTACATCAGGGTCCGCTATACATAAACACGTTGCGGTACGGTTTCTCTGATATTGGTGGCGTCGGCCGCTACAACGCTGCAATCTTGTATCCCTGTAATTTTATAATTTTCATTAACGGCATGATGGTGTCGGCACACAATCGTGACGTACATTGTATTCGTATGACGGCTGTAAGTTCACTCAGGTCAGGTATGTAAAAATGGTGAAATCAGAACATCTCTTCTGAATTTCTGTACTTACTTATTACTACTGTCGTATAAAAAAATTAAATTTAAGTTTAACAAGTATTGGACTATCTCAGACACATAAATATATATTACAAAGCAGCGACAGAAGCTGATTTAATTGATATATGTATGTAGCCGCAGTTTGCCGTACATAATTATATAAATGTACTCTGCGGTTTGCCGACATTTTGCTGCTACCATCCGGCGTGGTTGTCGTAAGTAGGTATCTAAGTATTAATTATTTTTTTATAACCATTACCTTATTGGTAAGTCAATGATCATAACATGTCGTGTTGTCAATGATAACTTACATGAATAGTAAGGTTATAAATAACTAAACTATTGCTCCAATATACATTTAATCAAACATTTTTAATGCTATACAAGAGCAGTGAAGTGAAAACCAGCGTAAACTCAAAATACTCGCGCAAATAAACAAACCGTTATGAATAGGCATGTACCGATGTTCGTTAGCGATGTTTTGGTTGAAGAAATTCATGCGGAAACATTAAGAACTCCCGCGGAGATCCTTCACTGGAAGAATGTTCGCTAAAACATATTTATGCGAAATTATAACGAGAGAAACACTCGAGTCCTCTCCGAGCTCCCGCAATAACAAGTAATCAGCAGCCGCTGCGCGAATGTTTATCCATGAAAAGCGTCCCGGCTGAATGGCGAATGCCCACTCTTCACCATTTTCATGCAAATTAAAAGACACAAACGCAACCATACAAGATTTCCTCCCGCGTGCTAAAATACCATTCACAGACCTCGCATTCAATGCTCGAGAACGGAACGCCCCGAGGCATTAATTAGAGCAGAAACTCGTGTCTATGGCCGTTCCTTTTTTAACTGAGGTCTTTATGCGAGGCCCCGCTTTGTACACCTCCGTTTGTGCTCGCGGGTGTCAAGTCTTAGTGTCAAGCGGTGTTTTATCTCCTTTGTTAGCGAGATTTGCGGGGCTGTAACAAACATCCGGTTTATTTGTGCTCGAGGGTCCCAGGGTTGCACTTACATGGTTAATTTTAAATTTTAAATGATTTAGTAAATTTTACGTCAATATTTTGAGTAATTCTAATTCTTTATTATGTTTTCTTAATTTACAATTTTCTTTTGTCCAGGTCCGCATCAAGATGGCGACGAACACTTCACGCAAAGAAGCGATTCAGTCACCAGCCAAAACCTAGAGAACTCAGACGCCGAGGACGACATATCCGTCGGCGACAACCGCAGCGAAACGTCCACGCCAAAGAAAGCCTTCCCATATGAAACAGACACAGAATGCTTTCAAAAGAAACCCGAAAATCAAAAGAGGACCGAATTGGAGGACGTGGATCGATCGTCCCCAATTGAATACAATAGTAACAACCGATTTTCGAGTTCGGAATATAACTCACCTTTCAAAGAAGACGAGCACGAATTCGACAGACAAGATGAGCCTATGAAGTTGTACGACAGCTCTCTCTTTCATTTATACAGGCCAGACAGAGAGGGCAACAAGGACGAAGGCGCTGAAAGTGCCTTTGGTATAACTGGTTCACTTTCGGAGAGCATCTACGGTCGGTCGATGGACTTATCGAAGAGCTCGTTTCAGTCCCAACTCTTGGCTGGTTTTGCATCGGTTATGGCGGGAGGTTCTCATAGAGAGGGTCAAGATGCTGTTGGTACGTATAACAAGTATATAAATAGGTTTTTTTATTGCTTTGCTGCTTCTCGTAATAAATACATAATACCTTAATAAAAATACATTAAAAACAACAAAAAACGAACTAGAAAGAAGGTTAGGTTGGTTAGTTAGGTTAAATTATAAACTACCTACTTTAAAGAGTTTTAGGTAGGAACATAAAGAAAAAATAAAAGATAAATATCATACCTATTGGTCAGATAAATAAAATATTGGACTCTTATTTACAAAAGTTAATGCTCAAAAATTTTTTCGAAAGATTAGGTAGGTAACCTAATCTTTTGAAAATTAACTACTAGATATGGTCTGAATCTTATAATCATTATAAATAATATCTGTACTCATTACAAGTATTAATGACAATTATATACTTATACAATAAACTTTCTAAGACAATCAGGCATGTATCCATATCCGCTTGCGCTCGTAAATTAAACGCGACTTTCAACTTTATCCCTTGCTCCTAGATCGCCAAGCCAGCAACCGCTCCACCAGCACTCCCACATCCGGCCGCAAGCCGCGCCGCCGCCGCACCGCGTTCACGCACGCCCAGCTCGCCTACCTCGAGCGCAAGTTCCGCTGCCAGAAGTACCTCAGCGTGGCGGACCGCGGCGACGTGGCTGATGCTCTCAGTCTCAGTGAGACACAGGTCAAGACCTGGTATCAGAATAGACGGTGAGATCTTGAGTACTTTTTTAAATTAAATTAAGTTAGATAGACAAGATGCAGTATTACAGGTTAATTAATGACATTAGCACAGTACATAATGTAGAGAACATTTTCATTCGTTTTCATAAATCTCCGACGTACTATTTGTTTCCAGAAAATAAATATGTGATTCATAACATGAAAAAAATATAATTAATAAAGATTAGGCGCCCTCCAAAAAGTGTTGCCCCTTGCCTCTCTAGCAACATTATCAGCGACCAAGGCTGGAGATTTTCTTCACTTTGTTAAATTGGGAATTCATTATTGCTGTCTCACTGCTGCAAGAACTTTGTACTCGTTATAAGAAGATGTTGCCCAAAAGCTGAGTAGTCGACGTCGTGTCTCACGTATAAATATATTACCTTTTAGAACAAAATGGAAACGTCAGAACCAGCTGCGTCTAGAGCAGCTCCGTGCGCAAGCGGCGACGGGCGAGCGCGAGCTGTCTGCGCACGCGCTGCCGCTCGCGTGCGCGCTGCTGCCGCCCTACCCCGCGTACATGCACTGCCATCTATGAGCGGACGGAGAAGTTAGATCTAAATGTTGTTGTTTTCACGCACCTGAACAAAATAAACTTACAGTTTTGTTAAACGTATTTTTTGTTGTTTACTTAGTTAACTTAAAATGCATTATAATTTACATTTCCAGCATTATTCCGATTTCAAGTTTTTGTTATTTATTAAATTAAAATAATATGAATAGTTACGTATTTTTTAAACATGATAAGTATTTTTGTTATTTGCGTAGGTAATAATTTAATTCAGGATTTTTAGAGGTTCTATCCAATGTTGAAGAGTGTCTGTGATGATCAATAACAGTGTTTCATTAAATGAAGTCTTCATTAACATTAACTTGCTGTCAGTCCATAACATTGTTTACTACTTAAGTTTAATTACATCTACAGATATCGAACATACTGTGGCGGATAAAATCATATTTTTCTATACAATACTTTGATATGTACGGCCCGTGTCTGTGCGGTTACTTTACGAGATATTACAGTATTAAAATACATAAGTGAAAGGTGGTAGAAATCTATGAGGTTCGACTCCGGCGGCACCATCGCCACACCTAATTCTGCCCTATGACAGTGTTAAGCACTGATGTGTTCTGGTCTGAAGGGTGTGGTAAGGGAGACATACTTATCTGAGGCGTTCCAAATCAGTACTCACGGGTAGCTACGTATCTGTAGTCAACCTTAGGGAGGACTTGATCTTGTCTGGGGCTTGATTATGGATGAACAAAGGCGGCAGTGGTCACTTACCATCAAGTGGACTGTATGTCCGTTTGCTACTTGGACGCAATAAAAAAGACATACATTTTATATCAAATAATTCTATTTCTTGCCACGAACGATGTCTGCAGATGTAAAATCAGCTTCATTTGTTTTAACAGACTTTTTTTAATTTATTTTTATCTTATTATTTAAGTATATCATACATTCTGTGCAATAATGTTTCGATTATTTGTGATTTTTGTTATATCATTGCCTGATATTAAAGCCTGTCATACGGTTTCATCGATCCTAGATATTATAACAATTCTAGTCATTAAAGTAGAGATCGATTAAACAAATGTTGCAGTATTACCCGCCTTTTAATTATGCTCCATTTCAGCAAACATTGAAAACAAATGTCTCCATTTGTGGCAAATTATGCTAATGCGTCGGTGCCATTTCGAATCACCGCTGCCAACCGCTGTCAATTTGCATCTCTCACAAACTTGTTAACATTTGAAAGCGCCATCAGCGCTCTATTATACGGCGGCAGTTTGTTTCACTGAACGCTGTATCGCTTCGCAGCGCTTTTTAAGCTTCGGATCCAGAGTGTCCAATTTCGGCGGGGTCTCGAAGTCGCATTATTGTGAATTTATTCAAACGACATGCTAATTTCAGGACTTTTCGCTTCGGAATTGTGATTATTTATCGTCTTTATTTCAGTTTGAGCAAACGAGGGTTTATTAAAGGGGTCGTGCTGGGAGGTAATTGGGCTGTTTTGATCCAACGGGGTGTGCGGAGGGCACCTAATTGAAGTATTTTCCGTCGTTTGAGGGGTGGTACTGGGGTTGAATGGATTAGTTAGTGGCACAGATAACGATCTGTCAATGATGCCGATGGGCGGCTCGGCGCACTTTGCTCTAAGCCGTCATTAAGTTGTTAGCGACAACCACTGTTAATTTGCTTCGCTTGTTCCTTTAATATGTTTATTGGCTTCTGATTCTCTCTGTGATCGATGTTTATGCGATCTTCCCAGTAATTATGATATTAGTGTAGTGATTTATTACATTCACGCAAACTGAGTAAATGAAACGAGTATTTTTTTTATAAATACAATATATAATACTGTCCACAAACCATATTATTCTAACTAATAGGTAAGAAAGATATAGAGTACTTAAAACAAAAAGGATAATGTAACTGGAAGGATTATCTTAAATTAAGGAATTATTTACATGTATTACAAATGTTAACCAATGATGTTTTCCGGAATATCGAAAATCCTTATCCGACCCGTCAAGTCCGACGTTTAGGTTTAGGTAAGTATGTAAAATTGAAAATCGTAATTAATAACGACACGTAATTCAAAGTCTTTGCAAGGTAATTGAATTAAACAACACAATGTTACAATTGTGCCATGCTTCACTAACCATGAAACAAAGCGGCTTGATTAATTGAATAATGTTTACAATTCATAGCATTCATAGCGTTGGAAACTCAGCATTTAAAATGAATTTCGCAAAAGGTGTTATATTTTCGTTACTTAGAATTTTTACGATAAATACATTAGACATTGTTAGCGAAGAGAAAGATCTGGTTGATCAGCGCAGTAATGATCACATCCAACATCAACCCAAGGGAACTGCTAGACGATTTATTGACGACTTTGATGATAGAGACTGGCATGTCACGTATTTGAAAAATGTCGATTTCGATGTAGAAAATAATTGCAAAGAAGAAAATTTTACAGAAAAGGTAAACAGATACAGAAAGTCATTAAAACAAGACGGATCTTTAGTGGAATATGTATCAGCTGATGCTTTATCAGTGAGTGATTCTGACTTAGCGGCAAATAAATGCGTTACTAACAATCTATCTACTATAAATCCAAAACCTAGAAGAAAGAAAGCTGGTAAGAAAACTGATTCAGTTACTGCAACAAATAAGACTGTTAAAGGCGAAGAAATTAATACAGCAACAACGGTTGACCTTAATAATTTAAAGCAAAAAGCTAAGGACCGAAATGCTACAGCTGAAAAGGCTAGGCGTACCAGCGAATATCAGTTTAGTTCGGATGAGTACTACGATGACATAGAAAATGACGTTGAAGATGATTTCTGTCCGGACTTTGTGGAAGTGATCGATTTAGACATAGATCAGCTGAGGAACTATGACGTAGAGTGTGAGTTAACGTTGGAATGGCGGAGTTTGGAGTGAAGTGCCTCGATAATGTTTTATGTTTTTATTGCTTCGTCAAAAATACACGATTATTTTTTTAATTTGTTTTTTTTTCTTTGAGGAAATCTATTTTATCAAAAGTTTAAATTAGTACTAGATTACGTGTGCCTACACATAATCTAGCCCCAACTGTGAGTGAAGCGAAAACATTTTTTTTAGTTTCTTGCATAGTTGTTTGTTTCAATGTATATCTATAATAATATAGTATTGGACATACTACGAAACTTGATACAAATAATAATAAGTAATTAATTAAATTTAACCCGTGGCATACGAGCTCGGTCAATATAAAACGCTTTACACGAAAACTGTAACTACATTTGAGATGAGATTGTTTGAAATTGAACTATACATAAAACACAAGAATAAAACGAAATCGGGACTCTATAAGCAGACAAACACATACACAAATCTACAATAAATCTACAAATATAAATAGGATGTCTACGATAAGGGTGAATGGGAAAGGAATAAAATAGTAACATTATTAGGTACATTATTGCCTAAGTGCTTCCTTTGTCAATGGAATTGAAGTAGCACAACCTCGGAGTTTCTGTATCAAAAATATGTTGTGGCTTCACATAGACCGCGCACACAAGTTTTTATAATAAAATTAAACTGATGTGTTCTGGCTTGAAGGGTCCGCAGAGGTAGCAACGCATCTGTGGTCAACCCTAGGTATAACCGTGATCATATCTGGGGTTGATTAGAAATGTCCATGGACAGCAATGGCCACTTACCACCAGGTGGACTCCAAGTTCGTTTGCTACTCACATGTTATAAAAAAAACTTAGCTATAGGCAGTTGGGTTCCCTATGGGAATTAGTTTGCCAAATATTTGCATCGGAGTTTTCACTCGTGCATGTCAATTATTACTCATCATTACGCTATTAATCGCCTACCGCTGTCGGCAAAAGTAAAAAAACCGTAGGTAAGTGTAGCAGTGAATGAAAGGTGATGTAGGAATCAGGTCAAAGAATTATTTACACTAGTGATCGCTCGGTGGTCGAAATTCGACCACATTTCATTAGATATTGGCACAACGTCAAGCATCTTTCCTATCCTTCCCTTGCCTTGCCTCACACTTATCCGTATGCGCAATATTCGAAAAAAGGGACCCAGAGATTTCGCTTCACGTATTTATATATAGATTTTATTTTATAATGTTTTGATGTAATATACGTATCCATTTCTGAACGCCTCCTACTTCTTCCCATCTATCCCACACCATGTTCTAACACATCCAGTACCTGATGCTTTTGTCAATTTGACAAGTTCTAGAATAAAAACTTTCATATTGTAATGAGTGCGGTATAGAAATCCGTTCTTGGTTCAAACTAAAACTCCATCCAAACTAAAACATAAAACAGTAAAAGTCAGTCAAAGAGTCATCGTCCCGAGTTCATGAACGACATAGAAAATCAACATATGAAGGAAAATGGACGAAAGTAGCAGCAGCACTACCTACACCGAGAACATATTATATATAAAACGCAGTTTTTCAGTAGATAAGTAGAACAGAATAATCATTTATTTTTTATAAAGAATACACAAGATATGTAAACATGTATGTGGATAAAACATATTTTGATATAAAAATAACAATATACATATAAGTCGAAGCAGGCAATTCCTTCACTCTCCTTTCTTACAGCTTTCAATGTTTGTATTTCAGTTTATAGTCACTTGCCAAAAACTATAGAAATAGATAAGAAGTTCATTCAGCCTATTTAATCATATCATCTCATATAAAAATAATAAGTTAGTAACAACAGTAACAATAAGTCGTACACAGACGTGTTGTAATAATTTAGGACTAAGTTGGAATAGCTCGTAATTATGTACGTAAGTAGGTACACGTCTGTTTGTAACAGCATTTAGTTTGAATTACTGACTCGCAGAGCTACACACACTATTTTCCACTTAAATAACTGTATTAAGGTTTGGCGCCCAACGTGGGGTTAACGTTGAATTCAATATTGTGCTGCTATCTACATAAAAAATTAAAGAAACAGGTGAAAAGCATCAGAACAAATAAGTAGGTAAGTTTGTTGATAGATGGTGTTTTTTCTAGTCATGATAGATGGCGCTAGTTGCGAATGGTTTAAACTAAAATGACTGTATTGATACTGTCGTTACGATAATAATTCTTAAGGAAATGGATAGGTGGCGTTAATCTAATTGTTTGAAGGTTGATATCATAATTATCTTAGTAAACGTAGAAAAGGAATATTTTAACAGGTATTTTATTACGCGTTATTTCTCTTATTTGTTCAGGAACTTTCTACTTCAAATATTTTAAATAATAGAAAAAAACATTTTTCCGTGTGAAAAGTACTACTAGAACGCACCTCTTGCTGTGTATGCCTTCCTTGTAGCACAGCGTACATTATGACGTAAGTAATGACGTCGACAACGAATATGCTTGCTACGTCAATCGACGATGTGATAAAATAATAAGAGTATTACTTTTATGATATCCTCGTACCATGATACCAGATACATGTCTATAATGACGGCCTGGTAGGCATCATCTGCTAACTGACCCAGTACGGTAAAATAATCTAGAATTATCTGGATTCGACTCGGACTTTATGCTATCAGAGCATGCAGTTGAGCTTGTCACGTCTACGTATGAAAATATTGAAAGCATTAATTAATTTCTTTAATAACGGGCATACCTACTAACTGATTAATATGTATTTTGAAAATTTATCTTTGATAATAATTTAGTAAAAATAATCAATAATTGTAGCATAACTACTTCTTACGCTATAAAAGTACGTATTTTGCTCTCTCTAACCAAAATTAAGTTTTTCTAATAATTTTTAAACAGGTGCTTAATAAATTACTGTGAAGTTTAAATATTAAAAAAATTATAGTAAAAATTAGAACACAAATTCAACCTGTCAATGTCGTTCCTTCAGTCAAACATGTGCAATCGCGCCAGATGTACTAGGGTACCAGGGCGCTCAGAAGATTATTCACGCCAGATACGAACCGTCAACAGGTCTCATCAGCTGATGCTTGCACATGCGCGCTGCCATCGCTGGAGGGAAGGTGTGGAACGGAATATAGGATGCAGCGGTTCATAGGTAGCAAACACACGCTTTTGAAAATGCTTCGGTGAAGCGAGCATGAAAAATGTGATTAATATACACTAAACATGCTTCAAATATCACTTTGATGATGCAAAGCAAAGATTGCTAGTGATGCAAAAGAAGTGTTGCAATTATAAAGTTGAACAGTTTCTAAGGCCTTTTGTGTTCACAGATCCTAAACATTGCCAGATAGTTCAAGACGAATATAATGAGCAAAATATGACAGAGCTTCTTCACTTCTTGCCTTATTAAATAGTTAGTTCCTGTGGGTATCTTTTTTTTGTTGACAAGAGCGAAAGCTTTATGGCTTAATCGACACATAGTGTTTCAACCACTTTTTTATGCGTCAAATTACGTCTTGATTTTCATCTTCTTTTTTTGTTTAGAACTTTAGATCCAACAAACCATTCATATAATGGCCTAACGAAGAAAATGTAAAAGAATAAAAGAAGAATCTTAAAAATAAATTATAAGTGTGGGACCTAGTGCGTAAAACAAGTTTCTCTGAGTTGATCATTTGATCCGCGAGACTCTTTTAACTAGAGTAACAGAAACTTGTGCGGATTTACTATTCGCCCCTGCTACGTCACACAGGGTGCTTCATCAGATACGTATGAGGTAGCTAAGCAGTGTGCCGGGTCGTAGCTAATCTACAAAACTAAGCGACTTAGATGTGCTGTGAAAATGCTATAATTACTTTGGTCACGATACTCGCTTCCGTAACTTCGTTAATACGCATCTGTGTACCAACAACTCCAGTAGTGGCGTACGAAAACTCACCGCGTAATAATGAACTTCCAACTGCCGGTTCAAAACCGTCACTTGGGCGTAAATTATGGTTGTTTTGTTAACGAAAATGAAACGACCAAGCCATATATTTTTACTAAGGTGTAGAGTTTGTGAAGTTGGTTCTTGTAGAGTTAGAGTCATCTCGGCTTCTACATTAGATTTCTTGACAGGGCGAGCCATACTACCATCTAGGTAACATTCTACATGAATATGTTTTTGTGGGATTCATAATATCAGTTTTGGCTTCTATTTTTATGTCGTTTTTGATAGGATTAAAATAAACATAATGCTGGTCGCAATATTATAATGAGAAAAAAGTCAGGGTTTTATGTGGTAGTAGAAACACAAACATTAAGCAATAATAAATAATAATTAATGACAATATTTAGAAATGTGGACATGCCACGCTGATATGTCGTAGCAATCTAGACTACGGCGTAGACTTAGCATTCCCATTCAGCAAAACTGCTGAAAGTAATAAACTAACCTAACCTAAGTAAATAATACATTAATTAAGTTAATTGCATTCAAGCTTTCCTGTATTATACAATCTTATGCATCCAATAATGTATACCATTTGTTAGAGTTAACCCGAAACGTAGTTAGGGTCTACTACTTATAGTAATATGGAGTTCTTTAAATGCTTGAGACCTTCATATTAGTGAGAAAGTACCTTATTATTTATTGTGAGAAGTACTTTGAAGTATAAATTTTGTACTAAATTATTATACATTAAAATATACGCCATCTAGTGTGAAAATTTGTTAATAATGTAATCATAGATCTAAGTTTAGTTCCCTGCATGTCTACTGATGGCGCTTGAAATATATTTTTACGTGATTTTTAATAATGTCACGAATATACTTTAATAAAAAGAAGATGGAGACTTCCTTTAACTTTCTTCGTCTTCCATATTCACCCATAATGGAATCGAAAAAACTTTAAGTACTAGGATAACATAAACTTCTAGAAATGTTTAAACTGACCTCCCTACGTGACGTCGACAAGAACGGTGGCAGACCCTTGTGTGTCGTGGGGACGAATGGGACAAATGTGCACTATTTGACATCTAGGAACCTCATAAATACCAGAATATCATAACTGTATAGAGTTATGTCTTAGGAATAAAATAGAAATAGCTTAATAATATCTACAACTTTGTTTTAATTCTTTGGTTATATTATCAACATCTTATCCGGACCTCATTTATTTGTGTACATTAGTGTTCGACCGAAGGTCTTATTCTGGCCAAAGCCGAAGCCGAAGGTTGGAAAACAAAGAAATTTAGGTTCAAGTTGGTTAAAATTAATATTATAAGTAGTTGAAAGACATGATTTTTTATCTTAATTTTACATATGTAACTTCTATAGCTGATTAAAAATACTACGAAACTTAAAAATTAAATATTACGAAATAATTAAATTTCTGACACGATTGGCTGTGTAACTCCACAATAGCCTGTGCGTGTGCTTTTTGAGCTTCACATCTTCGTCACAATCTCCCAATCTCCCGGATTTGCGACAGTTTGTTCAATTTCGGTGCTTTTTAGAAACCTTCGGCTTCGGCCAAACCTTCGGCCCTTTTTGGTCGAAGCCGAAGGTTTCGCCGAAGCTTTGGTCGGACACTAGTGTACATAAATCACGCTACCTGATTTGATCGGATGGGTTGATCAAATTACATTATCGATTGAATCACCAATGATCAGATCAGTAATGATTTGGGCCTAATTTGCATCCACACCATTCAAATTGATTGCCGATTTAACCAAATTGTTGATGAAATTGTACAGGCGTGAACACCTCGTTATATCTGTCATCGTAAGAATTTTCGACTGTACCATTCTGTCCAAGGCGAGCATGCGCCTTTGATCTGAGCTACTGGGACACCATAGAATTCTGATGATTGCCAATAAGATTGTGATATTTACATATTTTAAAGATATGGGGATGTCAAAGTGCTTGTATTTTTGGATATACCCTACATATAATGTAATTTATATCCATTTATATTAATACGTCGTACGTTTTTTATTGTTTCTTGCATATAACGCGATGACATATTTTTGTATAACTTTGAAGTAGGTAGTGAGCATGCAATCCATGTGATAGTGTGTGACCCATGGACATAGATCTGTTAATAATTCTAGATAAAACCAGAGGTTTAATACCTTAGGTTCGCCACAGACCTTTGCCACGGCTATCCTTGAGAACTAAGTTGAAAAACCTCGGACAGGTATGTGCTGTTTGTTTGTAATCAACTGCGTATCGATATAAATGTTTAATGACTCTATTTCAAGAGTAAATATAAGAAAGCTTATGATATACTTATCTTCATTAAGTCGCAGTAAAGTAAATTTTCGATGGTCTTTCTAGTTTTGGTGAAAATACTGCGGAAATAGGTGCCTTAACTTTTTCATTTAGAAAAATATGTGTAAGTCATTATCAATTAATTTTTAAATTAAAACTGAGACTTCAAGTGTAACGTAGCCTCATGCTACGTTGCTACGCCGAGTTTTCCGTCAGTTAGTTTTTGTTGGGGCGGGGCCAAATCAAGTGAAAGGATGCAACGTTCACGTACGCTATTTCATACTCTTTAGGTGCAGTTGCAGTGCGCAGGTCAGGAAATCTACTGAAGAAACAAAGAGCTTTGTATTTTCTATCCATTCCTGGTTCCCTAGTACTACAGAGGATGCCGAACGTGTTTTCTAGCAAGTTCTAGTGAACAAAAGACGTAATTTTAAATTAGGCATTGTGCAAGATGTTGCCAAGGTACATTTTCTGTAATTTAGAAAATAGTCTGAATTAACCATTATATCGCATTGTGTCTAGAAATGAAGGATGTTACTTAATATTAAACCCAACTATATCGTTGGCCAATTAAGGTCCACTGCTGGACATAGGCCTCTCTGATAGGCCTCTAATTGGCGCAACTGTAACCGCACCTGTGATTTCTTAATCCAGCGGTTTGCCGCTGTCTTTTTCGGTTCATCGACCCAGCTGGTCGAGGTTTACATGCGCTTCTTTGGCCTCCATCGTGGCCTACTTATATATAAACACTTTTTATTCAGGGATGTGATTGGGACGCTGCATTGGGGCATTTCTGTCTTCTATACAAATAAATAAATAAAATAGAAAGTATCTCCTTGTGATTTCGAAATAGCAACTTGAATTTTTGAAAAAAGCATTACGAATAGCGCCCGCTCCACGCGCATGCGGGCCCCCTCGCGAAAGAGCGGGATTTCAGTTATGTTTAAATATGAATTCCTTTCGACTTTTTAAATGCGGGTGAAACCACAGAGACCAGCTAGTATTTACATAAGTTTAAGAACATTTTTATAGATAGTGTCAGATACATTAATACGGCTTATATCAGAGGTTTCTAAACTCACCTACTGTCAACTCTGAAAATAGTTTAGAGAGTTCCTCAACATTCGCGCTTTAGAATAAGATTAGCGTAAAAAAGAAGCTTAAAATAAGTCGACGAATAAAACTTTATTATTAACAAACCTGTCTCTAAACATCTCTCGCTTCAACTTAGTCAATATCCGACTTCTAAAAATTATTTTCTTTGGACGAGGAAGGTGGATTTTACAAAATGACTTACATAATTATTTTGATTAAGTGGATCAATAAATTTCACTTTTTTGTGGGTATACATTGTAGTCCACGCGTGCCATCTACAAGCCAATGTAGAACTACATCAGATCTTCTCTTTGACCTTATATTTTGCTACGTTCACCCGATACGTTCTACGACGGGTTACTATCCTTCACATAATTTACTAGATGGCAGCACATACGTAAAGACTATTAAGTAACTTTTTGAACAAATATATTATGTTTAAAACTTTTAATACAGGTTCGTCTGTTCTGAGAAATAACAATACGATAAAGGATAGGTACATTTATCATAATTATTATTATTTCTCAGATTTTAATCTAATATTTTGTTTATATTGTAGGTCAAAATCTTAAAAAAAACATAATTAAGGAATAAGGGTTGATAATAATATATATTAACTATTTAATTTCCGAAAACAAGGTCTCAGGTTCTTTTTTAATAGTAAATTTTACTGATCAGTGCCCTCTAAGGGCAAAAATATAAATTACATTGGTGCAAGTCCACGTGGTTTTGATACCCTGGTACAAATGCTGACGTGGCACGTGTTTTTTTAACTAGTCTAGTTACCCCGACTTTGTTTGTCTGTGATTGAGCATCAATTTAATATACCTACAGGAATTTGGTTGATTACTTAAACGTACCACTTAATTAAGTGGAAAATAGCAATAAAACTATTTTAATTAATTATATTTAGTTTTAAAATAAATGAATTGATTAGGTATAACATCATATCTCTTTAAAAATAAAATAGAGTTCATCAAATAAACATAACAATAATATTGTTATGTTTATTTGATGGAACCTTGCCCAAAGACACCGATGGTACAAATTTTTTATGGTAGTTTTTGTGTTTTTATATTTTTGTATTTCTTTT
>DWPV01002843.1:0-16360 GCA_018251915.1 Urbanus proteus proteus
TTCAATGTCAGCTGCCAACCCTCTATAAAGAGTATAGCGTAAGTTACTTTTTACAAACTTTATTTGATTGTACTTTTCCCGACTGCCTCAGAAGGAGGGTAATACTTTTCGAGCGTATGTATGTATGTATGTATGTATGTATGTATGTCCATTTCTTTGGCATGCCCTACAGGCCTAACGGCTTGACGGATTTTAACATACGAGGTGTCGTTGGATTCGTCTCAATTTTCGTAGAGTCACTACATAGATTATGTATTTTTTGTATGTAATTAACATATTTTAAAAAATTTACAAAACATTTTTCAACTTGGATATCAGTCCAATTTAGTTGAAATATTTACATAACACATACATACGGTTAGGTTGGATAACAATATATGTTTAGCTAATTAACGTGTTTCTAAATCCGATGGACAATGCCCTATTTCCAAAATGGCGGACTAGTTTTTTTATGTACTACCATGAAATGGGTAAATGAAAAGGTTTACTGGGGATAAGACGAAAAAAGAAAATAACGTTTAAAAGTTTCAGCTTTTATTTGGTTTTAGGATTTTTTATATAATATTATACAAATTAAATTTCATTTATAACACAGTGCGACCTAAGCACGCACTTTACGCACGCCTTTCAGCGTGCGAGCGGACTTATGTCACGCGCACTATAATAGTATATTACGATACAGGTGATCTAAGTTGCCTATTACTGCATGGCGTGAAGTTAGCGCCCGAGCGAAGCATATAATAGGCAACTTAGGTCACTAGTATCGTATTTTATTTTATAGTGCGCGTGACATAAGCCCGCTTGCACGCGGAAAGGCATGCGTAAATTGCGGAATTAGGTCACAATGTGCTATAAAGGTTTATTAAAAGCTAGATTACCCGGTGGATCGACATTAAAACAGCTATTGGAAACAAGGAGAAATGGTGGGATGTAAGGCAAGCAACATCAGCCTCCCACATCCAACACTACATGTCATGTTGATGTGGTGTAGCCAAGAAGTGAAACACTAGCTGTTAATTGTGTCAACATAATTATAGATGAATATTTAGTACTGACAACACTTGATATTACATTATTTAAATTTAAAAACAAACAAGAGCTAAATGCTGTTTCCGGTCCGGTTTCCGTAAAATGAAACTTAGGTTGGAAATCGAAGAGTGGTATTGATCTAACCCTAAATATTGTAGAAGTAGATCTAAACTACAATATTATAGATGATAGAACCCTATGTTGTTCGACTCCGGCGACACCAACGCCACAGCTATTTCTGCCTTATAACAACAGTGTTGATCACTGCTCTATCCGGTCTGAAGGGTGTGGTATAGGAGACATACTTATCCAAAGCGTTCCAGCTCAGTCCTCAGGGGTAGCAACGCATCTGTGGTCAACCTCAGGTGGGACCTTGATCTTATCTGGGGTTGCTTACAGATGTCCATGTGGGCGGTAGTGGCTTACCATCAGGTGAACTGCATGCTCGTATGCGTAAACAAGTTCTATAAGCATGATTGGGCCTTAAACTGATTTTTAAAATCCCACTTTCTGAAAGAGCTAAATCCAAGCTGAAAACTTGTAACAAATAATTACATCTAGCACGTATCCGTTAACGTGCTTGTCTGCTTGATAGATCGTCAGGTTTACTGTAGCCGGTAATGACCTGCGCTATCTACGAGTCTATCGTGTTAGTACTTAATGGATAAGAGACTAATGTTAAGCTTAGTTGTATACAAGTTAATTAATTTGCAGAGATAAAGAATATGGATAGATATGTTTATAAATAACGCTTAAATATTCGTATAAATATTCGCTTTCTACACTCTAAGAATCAAATAGCGATAGCCATAAATACTCGATATTGGAATATTATAATATTAGAAATTGACCAATCTTTTCATTTTAAATATGCAAGTTTTAAAAAATATATATATTAACATTTCTGTAATGTATGTTGTTATGTATTTAACTTTCCAAAAATAAGTCTGAGCGTTTGTAAAAAATAATTACATCTAGCACGTATCCGTTAACATGCGAGTTTGTTTGATGGAACGTCAGGTTTACTGTAGCCGGTAATGAGTTGAGCTATCTACGTGTCTATCGGTTAGTACTTAATACTTGAAAGACTAAAGTAGTTTATTCGTATATCAGTTAATTAATTTGTAAAAAAATATAAAACACACTTTTGACTTTTGCAGAACCTCAGTTTAATAAAAGGCGCTTACAACACTCTTAAGTTAAAATAATATCATCTAAAATGGGTTATTCTGTACATCATGATATAATGTCATGAAGTGTACCCCACATCATTACATTTATAAAATTCATTGTTTTCTAAAAATCGAAATTTGAATGTACACATGATGACACAAAAATAATGACGTTGCTTTGCTTTTATTTTCGGGTACCGATCCGCTTGTTAGCGTCATTACCGTCGTAGACTTCAATGTAGCCAGGGGCTCCCGTTCGATGCACGGTGGTTGCAAGTTTAGAAAGTTTGATCGCTTTGTAATGTATACGGGCGATACCCGTCTATTAGAACTATATTGACCTATAGTTTCAGTATCCTTTTAACAGGTCTAGCTTAAAGTTTGTATGAGATAATTTGGTCTTTGGTCAATCCTAGGTATGACCGTGATCATATCTGGGGTTGAATACAAATGTCCATGGGCGACAGTGGCCTCTTACCATCAGGTGGACTGCAAGCTCATTTACTACTCACATGTTATAAAAAAGTTTATTGTAAACCACAAGCATCAGATTAAATAACATTATAATGTCACCTGACGTGATATTTTGTACAAAGGCTTATATTAAAATGAAACCTTTATACAACAATAGATACACCAAAACACACGAACGCTTTACATTGCTTTTATTAGGTTCCGGACCAAACCACAAAGGTTTCAACTATTTTTAGAACACGTATTTTACATTTTAATTACACTTTGAAGACATCTTTTTGTATGACCATCGAAAACATACATAGAAGTCAATTACTCTTTAATATCTCATGTAATATTTTTAATATCATTGATATTTTCTACACAGATGCCGCGCGTGGTTTTAATATACTCGTATAAAATCCCTCAATTCTGCAGCTTTATTAAACCTACCTTACACAAAGACAGTCTTTGCTTTAACATAATTCTTTTATTCCGTAGATTTAAGATTAAAGCATGGAAATGCGTCTGACTAATTTGAATGTTTAATGCGAGGGTGCAATATAAACGGTTCTAAGACAATGTCCAGCGTCTAGACCGGGGGACGTTCAAGGTTGAGAGGCACGTGCCGGGGTTTTGAATTTTTGGAGACTTAGATCTTAACAGGGGTAGTAGTTTTGTAAAGGAAGATCGCCCGCCAGGCTAAACATGCCTGGGGAGCGGCCGTGCTCCGACAATCTTATTTCGGAACTTGTATATATGCAAGATGTTGAAAAATCTTCGATAACGTGATTCAGAATACAAGTGGCTATCTCTTGACGAGTAGCGGGAGTCACTACAATGTGAACAAGGACTTTTTAAATTTACTCTAAACCTAATACTATCTACGGTACGGAGCATTAACTATTCCTAATGATAACTTCAAAATAAACTTCCAGCTGTAAAGAAGTTCTTTTACCGCTCATAATTTAAATGACGGGATATCAAGAGACATTATGATAACCACACAAACATTAATTTCATATAACCGGTATACAGCTCAACTTAACTAATGTCAACATCATCAAACATGCACGCTATTCTCGTCTCTATCGTAAAACTATTTTCGTCCACAGTTCCTCAAAGTTTTCTAACAAATATCACCATTCTTTGGTGCTGTGCTTCTCTGTGGTGGTCCCACGCTTCGTAAACAGTTCATTAAAATCATGCAAGCCATTATACCTCTTATTATTAATTGTTTAAAGGTTGTTATAGCGCGGGGATTTAGTTTGTTGTCGGTGACCATAGAGTGTCTATTTTCGTCCGTTGCATTTTGTCCACAGCTGTTTTACCCTAATTATCCACATGTCGAGTTCATTCATGGTTACAATTGAATTTATATTATCGTTGACTGATTTAGATGCTCTCGATGGAAAGGAAGTTCATTTTATTACGTGTTTCAATAATATGTTTAGAGAAATAAGTCAATATCTTTGTATGGCTGTTCCCCTTAGAGTTCATCAAATAGACCTTCAATGAGAAATTAACGATGAGAAAAGTGAGTAATTGCTAACACTAACAGTGGTTGTAGTAGTAATATTCACAGTTGTTAAACATTTTGTTATAGTAGAAATAGAATATAGGATAATAGGGATTTTATAGGAGTAACAATTTGTACATAAAAAAGTAGGAAAAGCATCGTGTTTACGTTTATTGTGTCCATGTTGGTGTGCCAACGTTCAAATCTTAGACAAGTGCCTGATTTAATGAAGTTAAGTTAAAAAAATATTATCACATACTTTATCAGCGATGAAACATATCAGAATGAAAACCCGTGTGTTTCAGAATTCCCAAAAAAGTTTTACTGTTACCAATTTAAATATTCCAAGACATCTAGTTTTACTTCTCCTATTATTTATAATCTGAAAATCAGTAAATCTGCTTGCTACAGCAAATTTTGCTCAAAAGCTATTCCATTATGCAGGCGTTCACGGACGAGGAACTTTAAAATGAAAGTCTAACGTTTACTATCATAAGTTAACATACGAGTAGATGTTCCTATTCGTACGATAGTTTAACTCCAAATAACATATTTATTTTCGCTTAAAACTTTTATATACAAATTGAAAGCGTCAGGACCGCAAAATATTCAAATCACGGCAAAATTAATTCCGATTTGGATTTACTTTCCTCCCAACCGATAACGAATCGGGTGGATTCAATATTTTAACGGTCAGTAAAAAGCGTTATCCTTTCGATTATTTAGTGCACCGTTCTATTATGTTATCGCAAAACCGTAATAATTTACCCCTCTTAGGGATACAACAAAGAGGCCAAATAAGTTGCGCCCTCGGAGCACCCAAAATAAGGGAGAGTGGCGGCTCGGAGATCCCGAGCCAGTGCGAGGTCGGGCGCGGAGCGGAGCGGACGTGCGCTCGGTTTGACAAACGCTGGAACGGCGCTGGTTCGATCGTGGCTAAAAATCAATTTGCAAACGGAACGCACATCATTTGTCAGTGATAACGAAAGTGACCTTGGCGGTTCGAAACTCAAAACTTAAACTCTGTTTACAAACATATGTCGGTACACTAAAATCAGTTTGTAAGACGCTACACTGTGATTTATTAGCGCTTTTCTACTTATAAACCAAACACGTGTTTTCTCGTGAAAGGACCAAAAAGAAGGAGTAAAAATTATTTTGTATCAGTTTTTCAAGGTGATTTTTGATTACTTAGATTTTTTTGTTTAGTTGTTATTTTTATGTTTTTGGACTTTATGTTGTAAATAACATTAGCTGAGTCGTTTTGGCTGACCACCCACAGGCTGAATGAGTCCCGCATGAATTGAAATGATAATTAGTTCGGCTATAGAGTAATGAAAATCGTGCATTCGATACGAGACTTTAAATTAAATTGAAATTGATTTAACGATACAATTGTGGGTCGTAATTAGGTAAAGCTTGATTTAATTACACTGCAAATAGAAATATTTATAACGTATAAGTTCTAAAATTCGTATTTTGTTTGTATACAAATACTGAATTGTGACAAAATGAATGGGAAATTTAAACTTGTAGAACATCTATTGTGTGTGCTGGATGTTATGTAAGAGCTTAAACTTTGAGTATGAAGTAAAATAACGATAGTACCTAATAAAAGTCGTAAAAATCAATCAAATACAAGAAATAGGAATAAAACAATGGATCAATAATTATTATGCACAGACTAGGTAATGAGAATTATGAAAATCATATCGAATATGAAAATAAGCATTAATTGACAATTAAGAACAACAACGACAATTAAGAATTATTTAATACAATTAAGATTAATACAAAGTTATTATAACAGAAATAGAATAACATTAAAATGTAGAAGTTCCTAGAATATTTTGGCAACCAAAAGCTCTACGGGCAGATACACTGTGTTATATCAGGGCAGCTTTGCTTGCGGGGGCCAACCCTTCGTTTGACGCATTTAAAACTATCCACCATCGATCGCTGCACCGCATAAAGAAACTCCGTAAGCATAGCTATTAGTTTTTGCCCCGAGGGGCCAAATCAGTCATCTATTAATGGAGATTCGTCACATGGTTAAAAAAGTAACTATAACTGAGAGATATACAACTGTATATGAGATGTATATGACTGTTAAATCTAGACTTCGCAATGAAGTAGGTACTATTTTTAAATGCGATTCTGTAAAATTTCAAATGTTTTATTTAATCATAATAATACTTTGATAGTAGAACTTAATACGTTATGCTTCCTACGAAAAAAATGCTAATAATATACATAACAAAATTTGAAGTAGTTTCTTAGGTATGTTAAGAATATTTTTAAAAATACTTTCTAGAACAATCTTTTTCTATAGATCATTTCCAAAAAAAAATTGAATAACAAAAAAAAACAATTACTTCGATGAATAGATTGAAATATTACTGCAAAAATCGTTCTGAATTAATTAACAAAAGTACAGACAAACATGTCGGAATAATACCATTACTTGGCAAAAATGCAAAAGTTAAAAATTCATCAGCTGATCCACTGATTAAATTGCCTATCAGTTTGCAAACGCGAAAACGCTATTACCAAACACATGGCAGCCATGGTTAAAGTAGATGACTCACCGGTTTTACTGAACCCCATAGATTGTTAGATAGACATGGTAATTAAGGGTGTAAATCGTGTTTGTGCATTATTTATTGCGATTACATTTGTTTTATGTAAATAGGAATCTATTAGTAAATTTCTCTTTTCAAGACAGCTGCTTGACTTGTAATTAACATTAATAATACATCTATTCGTAAGTATAACGCTAATAACAAGACTAATTAGCGTAAAGAAGCAAAATATTTGACAGTGAATACTAAAATATTAAAGTAGAACATATTTATCAAAGAAACAGCAAATTTGAAAGTCAAATGCAATCCATTGATAGGACCGCATTGATTCATTTACTCGTTCGCCCACTCGTGGCGTGGGTGGCACAGACCTGAATGAAAGCGTCTGCCTTGCCCTAAATGGCTTGTTACACTGAGAACAGCTGAACGACAAGCAATTCTCTTTTTACCACAATGTTAATAATCAATATATAATACGATATGAATATACAATACGAACGAAATGAAAAATACAAAGAATTAGACGATTTCAAAACATAGATATGAATGACGAGAAAAGTTTAGGATATACATATATGGCTAATGAATGTAAGAATTACGTGGAAGTAGAAAGTTAAAGAAAATATACCTAGTTTTATTAATAGGATAGATAATTTAGAAATAGCGATAGAATTTTAAAGTTAGACGTTATTCTAGGTTGACGATTTCTTTATCTCATGATTATTATGATTTTCTAGTAACTCGTTAGCGGTGGGATCAGTCTCTTAGCTTGATTTCGTAAAGCAACGTAAATAAACAAATCCGAGACGACTACTCATGCTTTTGATGTTACAACACGCCGTCACTTATCGACGTTTGAGCACTCTCTTTTATATGTCCGCATCTGTTTTAACTTTCATTTTTCTCACTTTTGTTTTCAGTATTCTTTTCTTCTTTAACAGTAACTTCAAACGCATCCTTTCGCAACTCGATTAATAGTATCGCTTTATTTTCAGCTTCCGTGAAACCAAGTGGCTCTTATTAAAGACTTTAACAGACTGTGTTCAGTAAAATAAGAAAGACAATACTGTGATAGTGAAAGGAACGGTCCGATGTGTCCTTAGCTGTGCCAAATATTTCATCGAATCGTTTAAGTTTGTCCGAACTAATTTTAACTCTATGTGTACGCTGCTAAATTTCATATTGAATAGACGTTGTTGAGGAGGACTGGCATTAATGGCTACGGATGGGCACCAACTTATCTAAATTGAACAAGACCAGGGTCTCCGGTGTCAATCATGTTAGTATTCTACATTTTTACGTGTTTGCTGTTCGTGTTGCTTATTTGGTGTGCTTTTGTTTTGGTTTCGCTGCAATTTTGGATTTCTAATTAAATGACGTTTATACTCTCTGTTTCTGAAAGATTGTCAAAATTGTTGACTGTTTTAGCATTTTGTTGAAAAGTATTCGTTTCTATAAAATTAATTAACACCGAAACACAATTAAGACCGACAATTTGATGATTTATTAGTACGACATAACTTTGGATGACAATTATGCTTCCGCAAAAATTTGAATGAGCCTTACAATTAATCCGTTCAGAGATATAAATTTCAGCTTTATTGCATGTATTTCCGTTTTTCGTACAGACGCCGTTAAAAAAGCGTTATTTGTGTCGCGAAGTATCCTGTAAATCAAAGTTATTTGTCGAGGAAAATATTTTTTCTTTCGCTCCGCTTACAGTGATATATTATAATTGTTGAGGTCGTAGTGACAATGTTTTGGGGCTTCTTTTATATAACGAGGCTTTTTAACATATTTATTACCGTATATCCTCAGAAATACTTAGCTCTATCTATAATGTTATTGGCTTATGTTTTTACGTAGTTTTATTACACCGTCGTGCAACTATTTATATAATATGCATTATTTACATTACAATAGTGTCACTTGTTATGTGATAATATGAACGGACAGATGGACAAGACTAACAATTATCTATAAAAAGTAAATAAAATTGAAGTGTCTGTTTGTGATTTCAAAATATCATTTTTTTACTCAATGCATATACACAAATATACGAAAGTATACACGATACCGATAACAATTTTTTTTTTCTGACTGTTTGGCTGTCTATCTGTTTGGCTGAGGTAATCTTCTAAACTGCTGAACTGATTTTGACGGAACTTTCACTGAAAGATAGCTGAAGGTCTAAGGCGTAATATAGTCTACTTTAATTTTTGAAAAATCTATTAGCGTGCGCTCCACGCGCGCGCACAACTTCACGGGAAAGCGGGATGACATTTATGTTCAAATATGTATTCTTTTTAACTTAAAAATAACGCGGGTGAAACCGCATGGATCAGCTAGTTACATAATATATTTATAAACGCAATGGAGTAATGTGAGGTTACCTTAAACAGCAGTGAAAGAAGGTTGGGTTATTTCACAGAACTACTTCTAAAGTGGAACAATTGGAAAACTTTTATGTAAAGCCGCACTGAAACGCAATCTCTGTTCGTAAATTCAAACTTAGTTACTTGTTACGTAAGACTGGAAGAAAATGAAAATGCTTCTGCGACTTCCAAATTATTTGGCTATTATATTATTCTTTATATGTATGTAATTTAAAATCACTCTTTGGTAATTATAACGTAAATATTATAAAGTTTTCTACCTTCTCATAGGCCAACAGTAGGATTTCCTCTTGTGTCGTTGGTGCCATGGACACACATAGACAAATACACAATCTCGTAGAACGGAAATCGACATTCATCATTCAGATGTCTGTATGGCCGGGAATCGAACCCGGGGTCCAGTGCGTGTCTGATAGGTGACCACTCCACCATGCGGGTATTATACTCGTAGATTATACACAGAATAAATTCACGCATAAAGACTTAAATATTTACTATTTCTAAAAGAAAACGACATATTTACATGACTTAACACTGCACTTAACTTCATAAGTATGTACAAAGAACATAAATAAAATTGTGCATCCATGTTTTATTGTAAAAAAAATCAACAGTCCTTTTAATGCAACATTGGAATTTAATGAAAATTATAGTAAGACTTCTGTAATTTGTATTTGTAATACATAATAAAGGAAAAAAGCATTACCAACTACCTACATGTAATCTATTTCAAGGTATTCACTTTGAAATAGGCTGTCAAGTTTTTGATCGGTACCAACATGGAACAAACCACCAAGGTTGCTTTATTTGTAACCTTGGTGGTACCTTGGTTTACGAGGCTATTTATGACTGAACTTGAAAGCTTTCTAAAGTAGATAAAATTCAAAAGCGTCAGATGTTTAAAGCACTATTCATGTGGTATAATGGCAGTCAAAGCTATTTCGATGCATAACAAATATTTTACGAATATTAAGATGATCTTTTTAAGAACGTGTGTGAATTTGAAATAACTATGGACTTGACAGTTGTAGTTTTTGGCTTGGTTTCTGGCATGGTTCATTTTAAAATTGAGCTAAGAGCGTGGCCATAGACTCGTTGAGACCATTTAATGGTAAATAAGTTACTGCATGGACAGCTGTAATTATCCCAAAGAAGATTAGTTTAATATTTCGTCGGCGACGGATGCATTGTTAATTCTAAGGAACAAGTTTAAAATTCGAATGAGAACTTGATAGACATCAATCAAAAGAAAAAATACATACACCAGCACTGATATAAATAGGTATGGTTTGTGGTTATCTCAATTTACATCACGAATGAGTATATTTACAAATTAAAAAAAACATCAATCTGACAGCCTTTTTTTCTAATGAACAAAGATAATTTCTGACACGTACTACCCCAGCTACATGCATGAACATAATGACGAAATGAATCATCTATCTTCAGTCGTCACGATTTAAACAGAGCAAACGTAGCAGAACTTTGTAATAACTTAAACAAAGATTATCTATAATACGTGATACTTTGTGTCATATAATGTGTGTTAATAAAGTAATTGTCATAAGCTTTTGTGGAGCTATGGAAGAATTATAACGGCTCTTAGAACGAGGATGTCAAAACATTAGCGTATCACAAAGCCAATTTTATCCCTCGGGCCATTACAAGGCGTAACTCAGTTAGCTTGCCTCTGGCAGTAATTTCTGTGCTTATTCGTGAGTTCGATAATGTTGTCGTCTATTTTTGAACCTTTAAATGCTTCTGTTTTAATGAGTGTGGTAGTAAGTTATTATGAATTCGTAATTGGTTACCTCAATTTTGGTTTTTATTAATAGAAGATTAGAAGTTTGGATTTTGGTGTTATACTTCGTATGTGTTAATTCAGATTCTATACAAATAAATAAAATTGAAGTGTCTGTTTGTGATTTCAACATAACATTTTTTTACTCAATGCATATGAAAGTATGCCCGATACATATAAATAAAATGCAATTGAAAAATGTCTGTTTAGCTGAGCTAATCTTCTAAACTGCTGGACCAATTTTGACGGGACTTTCACTGAAAGATAACAGACAGTCTAAAGCGTAACTTAGGCTAGGTTTTTTAAATTCACTACCGCGCGCTCGACATGCTTGTTCGCAGAGCGGGATGACATTTATGTTTAAATATGTATTCTTATTACTTTTTAAACGCAGTGAAATCGCGGGGATCAGCTAGTATAGTATATAATTTAAAATGTTACCTAATATGAATTTCTGTCTGTACTAATTGGCATTTATGCATGAAGCCGAAGCAATCGGAGATGACAGAACTCTATTCGAAAGCTAATCTTAGTCTTATATGAATGTTTAATGATGGTAAGCCGATTTGAAAGCAAACATTTTAAAAATATTTCCGCTGTATTGTTGTGCTTATTTTTGTTTATTAACCGAATAAACTCTGTTGAAAACTAGTTTTTATAGGTATGATTCATTATTATTATCTAAATCTGGTTAATATGAGTTCCTAAATTTTATAATATCGTATCAAAATATGTATTTTTTTGTATAACAACATTGTACAAAAACAATATGATTCGCATCATAATATGACGCGAATCACGTTGTTCTATCAGTAGTGTGACAATTTTATCTAGTTATTATGTTTACGTCAATCTCGCTCGCAATTGACAGGCGTTCTCCCTCCAAGTACTAACAAGATTATCACACTAACGCAAAACCTATCTCGATTATTGACCAATAATTTATCATCGCACGCAGGCACTCAGCGAAATTGACATCAACACATGTCATGTCCATAGATCAGTGATCTATCATCATGCCTATCAACGTTTGGACCTATCGTAATCAATCATTAATAGCAAAATCCGATAAAGTCAAATTTGAATCAAAATAAAACTAAGGTAAAGACGACCCCCGTGGCGGAGCGGTTTCCATACCAGTCTGACGCGCTGGTCTCGGGTTCGATTCCCGGCCAGATAGATCTGAATGATGAGTTTAGATTTCTGTTCTGGGTCTGGGTGTTTATGTATTCGTCTTTGTATGTCCATGGCACTCACGAGAAAATCCTACCGTGGGGCTATGTGTGTAGAAAGCGTCTTTTAAGAGTCGAAAAACAAAAACATAAATTCTTCTCATATATCAGCAAATAGCCGTTTAGGTCAAAATAGTTTGTTTATCCGATCAAACAGTTACAACATAAACAAGATAAAAAGCATGGCGCCGGGACGTCGACCAATCAGATCAAAGCAGAGATTTATATATAACCAAGATTCGCCCGTTCCATACTTCAGACGCGCGAACCTGTGTTTGCCTTTTAATCAGATACTTTCGCTAGACTGCGGCTCGACCCAACGTGTGACAGAGAACAAACTATATCAATTACATAATGCAAGAGCGAGATAACCGTAACTATCACTACGCCATCTTTTCTTCAGCAGTTACGCAAAACGTAAACAGCTTTTGAATGCGCAGGGCTCATCTATGGTATAAATCTTTGGGACAAAGAGACACAAAGGACAAAGAGGGCGGCTAAAGAAAACCTGAGAGTTTTTTTGTTTTTTGGCCGTCAAATTGTGAGTTTCATTGATAAATAGGCGCTTTATAGATTTCGCACACAGGCGCGGCTAGGGGCGACGCGAGTTTCTCAGTAGGTCTAATGCTTCATATAAATCCAATGCTTCTAATCTAAGTAATACCGTAGGCTTATTTTTTAGATACATCCAACGACTTAGTTTTTCTATATCACAATTTATGGCAAGTTCCTATTATCTTCAAAGCCAAAGTTTTTCAACCTTGTTCTAGATGTCTTTGTTATAGTTTTTGCAGGAATTGTCCGGTATAAAGCATCGTTGACCGTTATTTGAGGCATAGTTCAGTATTAACAAGCGAGTTTCCACCTGTCAATATGCCGTCTCCCTGTGAACCCTGCAAAGGTAAGACAAAAGTCTAGATTCCAGAATAATTCCTAAGATTTTTGATTAGGGATTATGTTTTAGCAGAGACCATAGGATTTAAGAGTATTAAATTATAACTACATCGAAATGGAATTCTTTATGGTTTAACTCTGGAGGTACCACTGTCACGCCTATTTCTGCCTTAAAGGAGCAGTTTTAAGAGATGCTGTGTCCTGGTTAGCAGGGTCTACTAATCCCAAGCGTAACTAATTATCTGTGGCTAGCCTGAAAGGAGAATAAGTTCTTATAGCCACTGTGGAAGGGTGTGGATACAGGCTGGTATAACCAATATCCACTTCTGCCGAAACACAGGAACGCTTTACGCTGGAAATAGTTGTGGCGGTGGTACCTATTCGGTCGAAGGAAATACCTTTTAACTTTACCTTTAAGATAGGTACTAAAGATAGCATTAACTAATTAATTAATCGTACTATTTTATCTTTTACAGATACATGTAAAGACGGAGACTGCAAAGACAATTGCACTTGCAAAGAGAAAGGCTGTGACGACTGCACTGCTCAAGGTATTGTTTTAGAGTTTAACATAATACGTTAGGTAGAGCCGTTCGTGTTTTGGCTATGGAAGCACCAGTGCCACGAATACTACTTTATGAGTACGACAGTGCTAAGCGCTGGTGTTTTTATTCGAAGGACCGAGGTACGGGAGAAACATGAATGGACGCGTTCCAATTTAGTCCTCAGTAGCAAGTAGGCAATGTATATGTGATCTATCCACTTACTTACACTTACACTTAGGGCTTTAATAATATCTTGTTTTTTTTTAATATGTTGCCACTTACCGTCAGTTGAACTGCACGGTTAAACTTGCTTATACCTATATAAAACTACGTTTCCAGAAGATCATTGAATAATAATTGTCATTTGCTGACCCTCATAGATATAGCCCATCGCCATGTCAGATAAGGAAAGGAAAGAAGAGGAATCTTTCCTTATATTTAATTGTTAAAGCAAACGTTAATTACCTTTTGAAAACATAGATCGTGTCGCACTCATCACTTACTGGTTAACAGCTTGCACCATTGAATACTTAAAAGTAACAGGTACTCAAACAACAATTTGAAATTGCTAGTCTACGCACATTTAGCTGATTCTTCCTATCGCAAGGAATGAACGACCTTCGCCTTGGTGTTTCTGTAACGAAGGTCCTTTAAGAGGCGGATAATGTTATTTAAAAAGTCAGAAACATTTAAGGAAATGTTAGTATTTTATGTGTCATTGAGTGAGGTGAACGTACGAAATTTGATGTTGAAAACATTGTGTGAGTGAAAAATATATGTTTTTGTTATCAAGTACTTAGGCTCTTTGTGTTGGTGTCATGATTTTAAATGTGTATAATTTAATAAAACATTACTAACTTGTTGCCCAAAAACATGTATATTTTCTTTGTTTTTTTCTTTGTTCGGTTTGAACAAGTGGTGAATAATAAGTGATGCCCAAGTGAAATGCCAGGCCACGTCGCTCGGAAGTGTGACAAAAGATATTTCTCTATTTCCCTGTGTTAATTTCTCCTGGATTAAAAGTTATTTATCGTCAACCAATTACTGTTCCACTATTGGGCACGGATTTTTTAACTGAGCATTCTTATACCTCTGACCTCAGATTGAATTCTTATTTATCTGAGATTAATGACAGGTGTCCACGGATGGCAGTAGCCGTTACAAATATCCTGGTTTACTACTCATCTTACTACCATAATAAAAGTTAAAATTTGCGAGAATAAATTGACGGATGTTAGCCACTTTTCATAAACTACTGATTGGGTTTGCGCGAAAGTTAGCACGGGAATAGTATATTTACCTGCATTAACATATAAGATACCTTTACCGTGTTCTACTTAAGCGAATGAAACCGCGTGAAAAGTCTAGCATCCTATTAACAAATTATAAACTTTATCTCGTTTCGCGTGAATGTTTTTAGATTTCAGAATCCCTTATCTCGTGATATGATTTATAAGTGGCCTTGTGTAATTTCCAGGAGGTTGCTGCTAACATGGACCGCGCTGAGCGCAGCCGCCGGCCGTCTCTGGGCACTCGCATCAGCGGCGTGCTGGAGACCTGCTTCCCCGTTTCCTTCTCCATCGTCTTCTTCGTCACTATCATGCTCTTCTACTGTCTAATTTAATAAATCATCTGTTGACGTTACTTCTTCTTTTACTTATTATCCCACATGTGCTTTATTATTTTTTCCACTTCAACAAAATTAAAAAATAGATTTTATATATTCTTCACTCACAAGTTATTATTAGATAAAACGACAGGTACAACATTTCGCAATTTTTTATAAAAATCCTTATGGAAAAAATAATACTCATATTAGAAGTGAAATGCAAATAAAATACGAGTATGCAGTCCACCTGACGGTAAGTGGTCATTGCCGCTTATGGATACCTGTAATCAAGCCCAGATAAAATCTAAAAAATAAAATCCCAGTTATACCTAAGATCGGTCACAGATGCGTTGCTATACTTGCTAATCCTGAGGACTAAGTCGAAGCCCTCGGATAATTATGTCTCCCTTACGATTTAAGACTCATTTACACTATCGTGCTCGTCTACTGTCTTATACAATAAATCTTCTGTTACCTTACTTTATCTTTTACTTCATATTTCACCTGCACCGTCTTTAATATTTTCTATTATAACTTCAATAATACCTTTAAAGAACGACAATAACATAGACTTTGTTGATATATCAACATATAAACTTATAATTGCTTATATTATTACAATACCATAGATATTGTTGTTGATTAGAATCAACGACATCTTTTCAATACGGAAGTATTATATTAAACGATCGCTTTAATAAAATTAACGAGATTTTAGGAAATATTATAGGTCTATAGTATGAACTTAAGATATACATTCAAAGTAATAGATTTATAGAAGTATTTCAGTAAAATATTTAGCTAGACTTTTGCCATCGGTTTCATTATCAGCGCATCTGACCGAAATTAGCTAAGTAAACGCACCATAGACCAAAAATATTAAAACACTTGCAACTCATAAAATATGAATATTTTAACAATAGCCAGCACTAATACTTACAAAATGTCAATTTTAAACATGACTTACAAAAATTTAAGGGGAAACAAATCATATTGTTACTACTTTTGGTATTTTTGGCTAAAGAAGTGCCTGATTTTTTAGGGTTCCGTGCCCAAAGGGTAAAAACGGAACCCTATTACTAAGCCTCCGCTGTCTGTCCGTCTGTCCGTCTGTCCGTCTGTCCGTCT